>JAHDVE020006789.1:0-69745 GCA_022606495.2 Halesus radiatus
TGTTTCATCATCGTGATAAAACTCAAATGGGATGGCGTTGTACGATATCAGAGAAGTGTGTAAGAGAGACATAGCCCCTGCTCAATGAGCTAGAACCAAAAGGTATTAAGTCAATTGCGACATTGGTTTCCATTCTAATTTACATGGAAAGCACTTCAAGTGTGTATTATCTATTCTGTGGGTGTGACACTATCGAGTATAAAAATGTTTGCGGTTTGACACAGTAACGTAAATACTGACCCCGCTTATAAAGGCATCACTTCTATTGTCTACGGAAGAGATTTGAGGAAACTGACCCCGCTTATAAAGGCATCACTTCTATTGTCTACGGAAGAGAGCAGCGAAGACAAGATGGCGTCAGACGTGACTTGACACGGCGGACAGAGCCGGTAGTTTTTGGAAAGGGAGTGATATGTTTTTAAATTGTGCTGTAATATACATCTGCGCCAACGAGCGTTTCAACACCATATACCCGAAGTGGGTAGGAAGGCAATTTAATTATGGATGGTGACTTAGAGTGACAAAAATCCATCCAGGAGCGCTGGATTTTAAATAAAACCATGCCAATGATGACCGAAAAATAACGTTGGAGCGAAAGGTACCATCTTCTCGTATTTACTGTATTCCACGGATGAGGTTTGCTGTGGCGGATGGCGCGGTCGTGAGACGTCCCAGATCTCGCGGATGGTGTATTGAAGAATCGGCAATCATCGGGACAAGCGTGGACCTCCCTGGTGCAGAAGACAAGATGCCGTCCACAAGAGCCATCCTAATTAATTCAATATATTTCGTTGTAGTACTAATCCTCCTCTCTATTTTTTAAGGTAACGACAATGTTACACTTTGTATACCAATTAAACCTCATGATTTATCAATACCAGGGTTTCATTTCTGTATCAGGAAATACATTCCGCTTCCCGTGCTTCATGCATCGATTCCACCCACGAATAGTGAGATAGAGTCGAGCATCTAAACATAATATGGATATGTTGCATTTTTTAGCGCCCTACGTGTTTAGAACGTTTCAACACGAATAGCCAGGCTACATACTACTATAATACAAAACTTGACTTCCCTATCCGCTGTGTCGTATCGCGTCCCTGCCTAAAATACGAATATGTACGTCGTGTCATATCACAGCTCCCCAAAAACGATTACTAACTCAATAGACTTTGTTAGGTTCTGAAATGATAACGTGTTTGGTTCCTACTTAAATACTATTTATCCAGTCCTTACTTTCCCAAACCAAACACAACCTTTTTGAAAAATGGAAAACTCAATGATCAGTGATCTGACAGTAATTGTTTGGAGTGATCTTTTGTCGGAGAGAGGAAAAAAAACTACTTCGAAGGAGCGTTTTCGGCCTCTACATATTTGGTAAGTGTTTGGTTATCCTAATTCATTGAAAACCTTAAACCTATCCCTGCTACAATCAACCAAGGCCATCATTATCATTTGTCGTTATTTACAGCCCAGACAGTTTTTTTACATCCGAAACCCCATAATTTCAGGTGGGTAATTGTCGTATGTTAAATTGTACAACAGACGTTGTGTCCGTGAGTGTGTTAAGTAAGATATAACAATCTTTGATATTATAATATGTGCCTACTTAACTAAAGATAGAATCGACACATTGTGAGGATCACTTCTTTTTAATTCGTATTATTAGTAGCTATGTGAGTCAACGATTTAAGGGGAAGTCGGAAATGGATTATTTATTTCTGTAAATATAATGTTTTGGAAGAGAAAAATATTTATTATATATTATTAAAATTTACATGTTCTATAGTATTTATTAAAATCTACATGTTCGATAGTATTTATCAAAATCGAAATTTAATACACAATTTTCTCCTGAAAATAACACTTGGAAGAACACAAATAAGTACTACGAAATGAAATGTAAACGGATAGAAAATAAATTGTGTAACCTCAGAAATCGGACAGATTTATATTTCAGGTGGTCAAAAAAGCTTTCTGAAAATGACCATCCTTCTTTTCGATTAGCGGTCTAATCCCGTCAAACAAGACGTATTTGTAGTCGGTTACTGTCATTCGAACATTCGAAGGTGTCAAGCACAACAGAATGCCATAAAAGTTTAATACAACAACGCTTATTGACAATCTTTTCGGTTACCACGGTCTTTCGGTGCCAGTGAAATGTTTACATTAGGTATAGTTAATTGTTTTTATGCTACAATGAGGCATAAAGTAGCTAACTCCCGATGCAAACTAGTGGTGGGCGAAACGGCTCGGTTTAGTGAGCCGGATCACTAAATCAGCTCTCTGTAAAGACGATCCATATGAAAACTGGACGAAAAAAGTCTAAAAGCGTCTTAAGGAGGTCTTTAGGAGGGCCAAGGGAGCAAGGGTTAGGGCATGGTGCGGGGGGACGCGAACCGTCGTTCAATCGAGCCGGATCACCGAACCGGTACACTACAAAGAGCTGATTTAGTGATCCGGCTCAAAAAATGGATAGTTATGTTGAAAACTTACGTGGGAGGAACTTACGATCTAATAAACAATGTAATATTACTTATAAAATTAATGAGAAATATTTTGTTTACAGCACTATTTAATATATAAATATCAACATGTTTCGGAGGCAAAGCTTCCCTCATAAGGATACACAGTATACTAAGAAATAATGACTAGTATAGACAAATAATAAATATAGATAGATTATAAGATAAGAATAGACAAATTACAAACATTAACAAAAGTGATGAAAAAAACACACTTATTTCTTATTAATTTTATTAATAATGATTCCACAAAGTAATTTTAAGTTTATTGAAGAAATCAGTATTAATTACGTATAATTTTTTTGTGGTTTTTGTTTTGTCGATCCTCTTGTAAAACTTTGAAGACGCCCGAGGAAGACATGGCACGATCAAGTGAATCAAATACTCGAGTCGGGCCATGTCAGAAGTCGGAATAACAGAAGAGAATGTATGAGGCGTTGTATGAATGTGAATGAAGCAAGAGGTGTATGCCAAGATCGAGTTGTTTGGCGGTCCGTCCTCTCTGCCTACCCCTGCGGGAAACGGCGTGATGGTTAGTTTTATAAATATAAAGAAGAAAGTTAATAGATTGGTATGAGGTGAGTAGGTATGTGAAGTTATAAAGACTCGATAGATCGCCGGTGTGACTGTATGGCGTGTGATGTGTCACATGTAGCCTATATGGATTACATTGCATTGTACAACCCCTTCATATAACCCGGAATAAAATGATGATTATAGTTATAAAGCTAGCCTAAGTTTAATATTTGACAATTCTTCTGTTAGGACCGTAGGTGTATTAGAAATGCGTTAAGCCTCTCTCGAGAAAAACCTTCACACACAGTCCCAACCCCCCAAGGGTTATCGTCAACCCCCTAGCATCAATATTTCCCATCCAATGGGATTCGATAATATTGGATATCACTCTCTCTAAGTGTCACTCGATATCCACCCCTGAGCGTGTAGAAATAATAATAACACAGAATAAACCACTAATGGACGAGTCGCAGAATTTTCAAGTGTTAAAAGGTTATGAACTTGAGAAAAAATGAATGTAATATTGTTTTACAGCCACGTTCGTAATCGCAATTTTCATCATGCGAATAAATGTCGGACATTGTTAAAATCTCCGGGGAAGGAGATTTTATTTATTTATTTTGTGTTACAACGCACAAGAGCGGCCCTGTCTGAACGGTGTAGAGACAGGGGCACTACCATATATCACCAACTGGCTGGGCAGCATTGTGAGGCGGGTCAAGGTAGGGCTATAGGAAGGGATATTAATACTTTAAATGTCTTGAAGAGATTCGGGTTATATGAAGGAGGAAAAATAGATGCTGGTAGCTCGTTCCACATGCGAGCCTCCTTACACAAATATGGGTCGGAAAAACAACCTGTTCTCATGAGGCTGACATCAACTGTGAACTGGTGTAGGACAAACTTAGAATACCTACATTGCGTCTGTGCATTAGAGATGGCAACCGGTCTGTTAACAACGGGTTGTCAATCAGGCGGACCACCCTCCTTTGTACAGAATCAAACAGGTTTATTAGGTATTTTGGAGCTCCAGTCCAGGTGGCTCCCAAATTTGATTGTCGGACGTACTTGATATTTGTACAGGGCTAGCAGTTGGTCACTATTAAGCAATCTGCTAGCCCTGTAATACAAGACGCCATTTACCGTCATTAACGGAAAAAAAATATAACCTTTTCAATTACACAACTAAACTTAGTCACATAAAACGTTAAGTTTAGTATGTTTGAAATGTAAGCCGTTACCGATTCAAAGAAAGGAAATACATTTATGGAAGATAGGAGGAAATTAAAAGTAGGAATAAAAAAAAAAAAATCCATTGACGCCAGCAACCATTAACGTTAAGTTGATTTTCTAATGTTTAGAAGATTACAAGATTACTCTATGGAAGTCTTGCCTGTTTTATTGAAATTCCAGCGTTATCACTTCAGCTGTCTTAAATGAATTAATAACATATTTTTAGTGTTTATTTTGATTACAAATATTTTCCTATTACTTGGAATCTAATGCTATTTAAAAAGTTTTTGGAATTTTAGTAGGTTCATCTACCCCCAAACAAAATTTAAAAAAATAGCTTCTTTGTTTTCGAATTTGAATATATAATTCCATAGTAATGGGAGCAATAAATGTGTAGCTGTTTTATTTACCCGATCACTTCTCTGGAAAGTTACTTTAAAGTTTCGTTTCAGCTATTATTGTTACCTTGCATAGTTCTCATCACCTGGGTACTGGCTACTGGGTACTTAAGTAGGTACAGGGTATTCATTCAGGTGAAGGAATTTCTTTTATTATTACTTTTAGCATCCTTTTACATCGTTTTTTCTCATCTTTCCCAATAAGATAAAATTTTATTCGATATAAATAGTAATTGGCCCATTTTACGTGTTCCTTTTCAAACATTTTAAACCAATAAGCACAACACAACTCTTCAAAGTTTGATCTTGAATTAAATTCACGAAAATTATCGTTTTTATGAGAGGCAAAGAAATTAACTGTTAAATGAATTTCAGATTGTTAACAAACACCCAGAACACTGGCGTACTATCATTATATCCCTGTTAATATCCCCGTTAATTTAACATGAAAATATTATTAAATTTCATCATTAACGTTTTTTCACAATATTTTTATTCGCTTCAGGAAACCATTGCTTTGACGAGGGACCTTTTGGTGTACCTATCTTGTGCTTTTTCGAATGTCGTTTCATTTCGTATGCCTTAATATCTACTCGCACAGACATATTTCAAGTTTTCAATAGAGTTAGCCTGAAATCGACTCGTTTTGCTGTAAAGCGACACGCACGCGGCACCTTATTTTTTTCTGACTTTTTTACGATGTGTATTAACCAGTGCCTTCCTTAACCCACCTCTCAACGTCGTCCAACCTGCAGGCGGTATACTTGCTCTTGTGAGATGTCGCATTAAAAAAAGTATTTTCTCTCCAATATCTATATTTTGAAGGTTTTACAGAAACGCATCAGGATTTGTTTTGTAAATATTTTTTATTAGTACACATAAATTCGCAGTTATAACAAAATTGTATTCGATTTCTAAAACCCTGTACTAAAGGTAGTACGTACGACTAAGTTATAATGTTATTTAAAGAAGCCTTACCTAAGCCATAGTGTTAACTGAACTGAATATTCTCCATTCACGCCGAAGGTTTTAAACTCGACAAAGGGGAGAATAATAATACAATATTTTCATTTTAAAATGTTAAACGTTCAAAAGTTGGAAATTATTTCTGTAAATGACTGCAGAACACGTAGCTATAAAGGTCAATTCACATCTACCAGCACCGCGCAGTGCAGAACAGTACGGTACAGCACAGCACAGACGCGAGCATTCACATTACACCGTGCAGCACAGCACAGACGCAACACAGACGCTAGTATGTCTGCATCTATTAACGCCAACTGACGGCTATGCCAAGATGGCGGTGCTAATGGTATTTGTTCACACTAACTGCGCAGGTGCAAACGTCACCAGCTGCAACCAGCACCGTCAAAATATTCTAGCCGACAATCTCGGCCGGTGCTGGCCCGTGCATGCGCGGATACGTTATGCTTACGTACTCAGTAATGTGAATGTGTTCATAGATAATGTAAGCAACTAATGTTGTCGTGTCTGCACTGTTTTGTTCTGCATTGCGCGGTGCTGGTAGACGCGAATAGACCTTAAATCCTACTACGGGATTCTTCACCCCGAACCCCTCAATAAAGAGGTAGTGTTTTCTGAAGCGTCAATGAACCACAGGATAATAATAACAAATCAATCACGACAAAATTATTTGTTTTCCATCCCTTTGTCTGAGTATAGTCGTTTTCCTATTTTTAAAAATACGCTCTATGTTCTAAGATTGACAGTACAGACTGAAAAGGTAGCAGAGTGATATATGCTCTCATTATCGCCCCGATGAAAGACTACAGTTCTGAAGTGAATCATTCCTTGAAATGATTTTAGCCGTGTTTGGTGACCAGATTTGAGTAATCAAGTACTTCCCAGTCGTTCTTTTCCCCGTCTCTATTACTTTTCCACTCTCTTCAGTCTCGCAACATACACCAATTGGGAATTTCATAGTCAGACTCCGGATAATTCGTCGACGTCAGAATTAATAGACTTGCCCTAAGTACGATTTCGACGGCTGGAGGCAAAGATCACATGACACCCATTTTGGCACCAGTTAACTGCGGTCCCCGTTTATTTCGCATGATTTTGAATGCGGTAAGTAAATTACAAAACATTTATAAAAAGGGCCAAACTAAATACTCGACAAAATTTTAGGTTTTTAACAAGCCGAACCTTTTTACTTAGTTGCTGTTTCACTTCAGTTGGCGGCACGCCTAGCTCGCCCCCGACCCTCTTATTTTGGTTTCTTCCCCTTCCGTCTTAGGACACCTGTATGTATTATTTGCTCGAAGCAGTTAGGTGGGTACGTGCTGTGCTGTGGTTTGACAGCCAAAGCAAGAATTTTTCCGTGGCCATAACATAGCTCTTAAAATATTTGGCTTCTCGTATGGTGATACTTTTCATCTAGATTAAATAAAAGAAATGCTCCGTATTTACTACAAATGTTCGCGAACTCTGGAGTCAATTTTCAATTGTCCATTTTTCTAATAAGCTGTAACAGCCCCGGATGCGTTTTGATGTAACCCGCGTTTTCAAAGGAAGAAAAAAACCCCGCCAGTGTGACAGTCGAATCCACCCTGAGGTCATCCACAATCGTAATGATTTATATTTGAGAATTTAATAAAACTGTGAGTTTCAGATGATTCAATAACGGAAACCTTAAAGGTTTATTTGCATTGCACGTAAAGATGCGAGGGGTGACATTATCAGAAATCATAATTGGTGGCGGCGATAGCCAGGGAGTTGTCTCATATATTTGTTTCCGTTTTATTACAGTGGGGTGGGGTATAAATACATTTTCGGGCAGTTTGCCCGCGAAGCTTTCTTGTATTTATGTTAACTGGAACATTTTTGCTGCCTTTATTATAGCAGTTAACTGCTTTTGCCTAACAACTTCACAACTCCTGCGCTGGCGCCTATTTTCAATTCAAAACTAGTTTATTTTACGCTGGAAAGTGGACATTTTTTACACGTTAAAATGCACTTTTGTTCTTTCAAAATTTACAGCCCAGAGATCACGAACTTTGTAAATAATATGAAAAACGGTTCTTTTTTATAGTTTTAATAACAAAAGATTACATTAGCGTCTTACGAGTAATTGTGTTTGCTTGACTTGTTATAGAACACGTAAAGCACGCGGGAGGGTACTTAATAATACCGCTCGACGCTCTCTTCACTGCAATGATCGGGCTCGGACACATTCCGAAAGAATCGTCTAAAACCATAATAATACCGATCGCAAAAAACCGCCAAATGAACCTGACACCATCCGTTAATTATAGGCCCCATACCTCTTGCTAAGATAATTGCAAGAATCTTTGAAAAAGTCATCTTGAATTTAACTGAAGATGAGCTTAATACGGAGGACTCACAAATAGGCTTCAAAGCTGGATGCTCTACTGGTACTATACAGCGATATACTCGTACAATACGAAACTAACAATTTAACACTCTAAAGCCAGAAAAACAATGGTATACGAAAAATACAATGGTATATATCGTATGCTTGCTTCCTAGATTTAAGCAAAACTTTTGACATAATAATTTGTGGAAAAAAACTGACCGAATGACAAGTACCACCGCAAATTATCAATATATTGAGTACGTGGTACAACCAATAGGAAAACTTTGTCAGATGGAATGATAGCCTATCAGAAGCAGCTAAGTTAAAGTGCGGCGTTAGATGAGGAGGTCCAATATCCCCAGTGGTGTTCAACGTATATATGTATGTGTTTAGTAATACACTGAACAAAACAAGAATGCCATATTGCCGGGGTATGTACTAGCCCTATCGGTAAGAACAATGAGAAAACTTCTGGCCATATGTGAAGCATATGTTGTTAGTCACGGTGCAATGCAAACAAATTATGACTGTTGATTTTAAAAGCAAATACTGGTCCTGCTATAATTCCACCCATACGTCTCGGTGAAGCCAATCCCAAAATTTGTGGCGAAATAAAATATCTGGGGTATGTCGTTACTGGTAACCTAAATGATAAAAATGACATTGAATATTAATTGTTTTTGTGTTTAATTCGTAGAACTCCATTTTTTAAAAATTTAATGTAAATTAAATTAAATGATGTTATTAATTTGATTTACATTAAATAATAAAAAAATAAATAACAGAATGCCAAATAAGAGTACTGTCCGTGGGAGCCAACATTCTTACCTGGAGTTTCAACAGGTGCAGAATCAATTATTCCAGACATATTGCATGAGCTTTTACACTAGCGAACTATGGATAAAGTACACACAAGGCGTCGTGAACACACTCCGAGTACAGTATCATCACGCATACAGGGCGCTGTTCGACCTCCCTTGGCGATACAGCGCCTCGTAGATGTTCGCTGAGAGAAAGGTGCATGGGTTCGCCGCTTTGATGCGCCACAGAGTAGCCGGGACGAGTCAGCCCTACCGGAGATCGGAAAACACTCTTGTCTAGGCCGTCGCCCAGTGGCAGGGGGCGTTCCTATACCATAGATGGAGAATTTCCCTCAAGCCACCACCGTACAAATGCTGAATATGTTTACCTTTTTATTTTATATTCAATTTCATATCATGTAATTTATTTAGATGTATGCTTTTATATAGCAGACTATTGCACTCACCGCTCTGTTCAGCTGAAATAAACAAACATTATCATTATATTTTTAAATGAAGAGTGATACAAATCTTTTGTTCAGTGTTCTTAGGCGAAGAAACCGAATATCACCAAACCGGCTCGCAAAAAATAATTCCCCGGACTACAGGTAGGTAGGTTCTGTCGAGGAATGATGAAAAGATACGATTTTGCAAATCACGCAAGTGATTTTGACATAATTGATAAGAAAAATTATTTGACAACAGGGTCCTCTTTTACCCAAGCTTCTTCAAGGCTGAATAGTATATCTACCATCATGATTTAGAATACACAGTTTTTAAAATTTCCTTTAAAATGAATTACTTTGTATGAAAACATAATAAATTTTGCTACGACTCGCATTGGATTTGAAACTCAGTTTCATAGAATGCTATGGAAATCGTTGCCATCGTTAAAAAGAGACATATTTTTTTTCAATTACCAGATTACTTCATTCAATTACCCTTTCATGCCTGATGATAAGCCTAATAATAGCGAAATGCGTGGCACCCCTTAATTCGAGTGTGATTTGGCCATGACGTAAAGCGCCGGTAGCATGACTGGAGAGTGGACTACCCTTCTCAGGTTATCTCCTCCGGAGACAGGTGGGAGTTTAGGAGATGTGGTGTGAGAACATTGTGGTCAGCACTCAACAGGGTTATACTAAAGTATCACGGCGTTTTCGATGTCTTAGAAACGTTAAAATAAGATATTTTACTATGAAGCGGTAACTTGGTGATGTGACATTATAATTTAAAAAATAAAACAATAACTTTGTTACATCACCTTTATTTGTAATATACTTTTGCCAACCGGATTTCGCCACTACCGTAGCTTCTTCAGGGCAGTATATGACTAAACTGTGAACTGAGATGCACATGTATTATAGATTAATAAAAACTTAAGATGTCTCAATAATAATGGCTCTCGGAATTTGCCAACCATCTCTTAGAAACAGACCATACATTTAACAAAAATACAGGGACTAGTTTACTACATAAAAATGGAATAGGCATTAGACTAGATAACTTAGAAGCGTTAGAAAAAAGAGAAGTCGAAAACACAAATAGTAGACTCATTAATGATCAAATAAATTTAAATAAAAGTCCAATTCTTAAATTATTCCCAATAAACAAAGTACACGACCTTCCCGGTCAGGTACCTGCTGACCTCCCACCCCTGGCCTTTCACTCGATAGTTTTTATTAATCTATAACACATGTGTATCTTAGTTCATAGTTTAGTCATATACTGCCCTGAAGAAGCTACGGTAGTGGCTAAATCCGGTCGGAAAAAGTATATTACAATTAAAAGTGATGGAAACAAAGTTATTGTTTTATTTTTTAAAAGTTAAAATAAGAGTTGTAAGCATATAAGAATGTTAGTATTTGATATTACTTCAGGATATTTTGTAATAATTACAGTTATCGATTTAACTATTTTGAATGTTTAGTCTTCTAGTCCCATATTTTATATTATACGGAGACTTAAAAAGGGAATGTTCCTTGAAAGAAAGAGAAGTGACATTTTTTATAATATCTTAATTTATTTATACCATTGTTAACAATAAATTTCTACCGATTGAATCTACATGCCAAAATACCCGCCCGACGGACACAGAATTTAAGTTATTGTTGCTGGCTAGTTTGTAAAAAGAGGAAGAATAATGATTTCAAAACCTTTCATAACTTAGATTCCGCTTGTATCTGTATGATAGGGTTTAATATATTTATAATTAATACTAAGGTTGACATCTGCGTTTTTAATCTATAAACTATTTTTAATTATTAATTATTTTTATTGAGCCTCAACCTCATTGAAATATTTAATCATTGAAGAAAATAATATTAATATGACCTATTTTTTTTTAAATTTCGTTTCGTTTTATTATTTGGGTACACGTTTTCAAAAAATATTTTTCCTCTCATTATCTCAGTGTTTTTCGACCAAAATTAGTATCGTTAAAGAAATCATCTCAAATTGGCATCTAATTCTATCACTTTTATTTTTTTAATTCTTTAACTTAATTTGCTTTACCTTAGTTATAAGTTATAGCTTTTACAAAAAAAAACATATTATATGGCATTTAACACTTTGAAAGGTGTATAATATATAGCAGAGAAGGGCGTTTGATTCAACTTAGTTGTTGCCGGGTGAATTTGTCTGAATGTGTCATGTCAGCAGCTATGCAAGTGAGGGTATTGTCGGAGTGAAATTACCCAAAATGCCAAAAAATACATCTTGTCATCTAAAGATCAACCCAGCTGAAGATATTTCATGTTAGGTGACTATTTCAGAATTACCGGTCAACCACTAACCTTTATTTCAATCTTCCCCTCTCTCGATTTTCTTCCCTGCAAAAAGATCGCAAACGTAAAGTTTCACAAAACATACCATTTAGCGTCCCTGCTTCCGTCCAGACGTCCTAAATCAACATGTTCCAGCGAGACAAGTTGAAATTCAAAACGGCGAGGCTTTCCTCCAATGATAGAGACTCTACACTCCCTCAACCACTTCACCGCTTTACCTGCTAGCTTAAATTCACTGAATCCGGCGCTGTTTATTCATACAACTGAAATATGTGATTTTCAGATTTCAATTAGCCATTTACACGCTTGTAAATATCAAGTTTTCTTTAACGTTTCGTACAGGTGTTCTAATTATAAAGCGTTTACCTTTTTTATACCTAGCTAGTTGTACCCCAATTTGTGACCTACGAAGAGACGTCCTTCTGTCTTTAAGTCAATACATTAGAACAGGTTTCACCTAGTGAGGTAGATAATGTAAACCATACAATAATATAATTATGTAACATATGTTGTACTTATATTTAAACATCCCGTATTGTATGAAATTGTATAACGTTCTTTCAATAAACGTCGATTTATCGAAACTAAAACAGAAAATAAATAAATACATTATGTAACGGAATTATTGCATTTTTTCTTCGACTTTATTTTATTATTTATGGCTCTGTAATTTATTACTTAATATTAATTGACAACCGATTGCATTCGTTCTCGTCTAATTGTTTATATCCATTAATATAAAAAAAATCATAGATTGAATTACGTAGATTTCCAGTTACGTTACCAGTATTTACTCTACTTGAAGAACATTTTTATTTCACAAATCTACCCAAGTTAACCTATCTACCAATAAAAAAATAATTGTTTTGTTTTAACCACTATTTTAATAATATGGCTCAGCAATGGGTGCTAGTACTAGCCCCCTAGTGGCTGATATATTTTTAAACAATTTAGACAATTAGTTTTTTAATAGTTCTGCTTTATTATTAAAATACGTTTAATTTTGGAAACGATATGTAGATGATGTTTTTTGTATATGGACGGCACTGAAAGGCAAGTTAAGTTTTTTTTTGTAATATCCTAAATATACTCCATAAAAGATTCAATTAACCATAGAAGTGGGAAAATTTGATTCGCAAAATTTAAGATTTGAATATTTTTATGACTAAACATGAATTAGAATTTGACATATTTCGTAAAGATGCTTGTATAGACATAGTTATATATATATATATAAAACTTACAACTTCACGTTTGTTAAAAAATTTCAGTTTTTCATTCCATGCATTATACTGGTTAACGTCCCCTTATCCGTAAATAATTTTAACATACTCGTATAATTAAATACCATTAAACAAATTGCAATTAATAACTGTTATGATACGAAATTAATTGATAATATGTTAAACAAAAAGTATAAGAAAAAGTTTATTAGATCTAGTGTTTATTCACAAATATTTAATTGACGGTGGAAAACAGTAGAGAAAATAGTATTTCTAATTAATCATACTTCAAATTTAGCAATTGAAAATAAACCATCCAGCTTAAAACAGCTTAATAATAAATTTAATAAAACTAACCTAAGATACAAAATAATGACAGATATACATGAATCTGTAAATATGTAAAACCAAAGGGAAGGGGTAATTGGGGGATTTTCAGGAGGAACCGGTTTATTTATATTATTTTTTATCTTAGGTTTAATATTATAGTCCTGACGAAGGAAGAGTACTTTCAAAACCGGTCGATCATTATATTAAATTGAAGTGGTTTAAAACAAATTTATGTGTTCATATTATAATTATGGGAAGAAACAAAATAATTGTTTTTTACGAATATGTACGAGTATATCATTCACCTTTTACGATAATCTAATGTTTTCTGTTCATTTCATTATCACTATTTAGATCTTTTTTATATCTTACTTTCTGTCATTCTTGACAGCATATCTCAGAAATCTGAACTTTTCGGAACATGACAGCCCGCTTCATCTGTAAATACCACTTTCATTTTTGTTTTATGATGTTTCGTAATCTACGTGAGTAGCTTCGTATTTTTTAAGGTAAATAAACTATGCTTTGGTACCTGCTCGTATTTTCTAGTTTTTTAAAGCGTCCGTGACAGGATATTTCACAGAGTTTGATAAAACGTCATTAATATTTGAATACATATTTAACATAGTTAAGGGAATACAGTTATTGGAAATATAACGAATTTGTTATGTGGTTTTTATAATCCTCATTAAAGACCCACTGGCTGCAGTTAGATGGCCAACGGCAGCCCCGATTGGGTATCAAAAATATAATTGTAAGGCGGCTGTGAAATTGTAAAAGATTTTAGTCGATTTCATCCGACAACACGGTGGTGATCACGGCCCGCCAGCACCAAGTGTCACTCCGCTGGACGCGCTGGGATATGTTTTTTTTTTAATTATTTTTGGTTTAATTTCTTTGTTTCCTATGAAGGACTGTACTTATAAACGGGTTACCGTTACTCTGGCGGATCTGAACTGATCTCGTTCTATATTGTCCACCTCCCCCTTTAAGGGAGTGGAAACTAACCCCTGTCCCTGCAATTCTTTCCTATTGCTATTTTTTTATACATTTCACTTTTGTCGGAACGGAGACCGACTGGACCCTTATGCATTTCCCAATGGGGCACACATTGCCGGGTACTGTTCTCTCCGTCTCCTCAACCTAGCGGCATGCTTCGGGCCATCGGGATTCCCTCTATACCCGTAGGGTCTTTACGTGTTTCTCACCCCACCTCCCAGATACACTCTTCCTAAGGGGTACTCCGGGTGACTGGTGCAATGCTTCACTGGGAAGAGTGTCGGAAGCAGGAAGTCGCTTTGCACCGCTCTGGAGGGACTGGCCTGGTTTCGTGGCTACGGTTCTAGATATAATTTGTTTGTGTTTCTTGTTTGTTTATTTATAGGTTTGTTGGTACACTCCCGCATTCAATCTTGGATTACTCCGGTTATCGACAGAAGGAGCCACTAAGGGCTATATTTTGTCGTCGTCAGTATCTCTACTAACCAATTTGATGTGCGTTTGTGGCTAACCTCCTTCTATGCGAAAGCTGTGCAGGGACACTTGAAGGCATAGAGTCTTTTAAAAAAATATAGATTCGTTTAATTAAAAAATTAGAGTTCTTGACGTGCACCCTGAAGGAATAACCATAAGTTACTTATACCGGGGTGGGAAAGTGGTGGGTAACCTCAACTGAGCGCTGGGCCCGAGTTCACTCTGTATTTTTAATCTATTACTTTACTGTTTACATTATTTATATTTTACATGTTCTGTTAGTTTTGAATTATTTTATCGTACTGTATTTTTTAATTAATTTTATTTCCCCTTTACATACAATATGTATAACTGTATGGGACGTGTGGGATTGCACCAACCTTCGTACATCCTGGAATAAAAACTTATACACTATATAATTATATATTTATATACATATTATCATTATTGTTCGAAAGGTTAATGCTTTGACAAAGGTTTTCTCTTCTGAGGGTGACACGACGGTTTCTCCTACTGGAGGTGTACGATGTGTAGGTAAACCGACTATTTCCATAAATTGATATTTCTGTACATGGGAAAACCAAAGTAATTATTCGCAAAAAGCTTTTAATTTATCACTTGCCATTATTATGATATAAACGCATAATTTTTTTTTGAACGCCTTCAACTTAATACAATAATTAACCGGATTCGGAAGTACCCTTCCTTAGTTAGGACTATATAAAGACTTAACTAACATGTAAAAAATAATTTTTGAAACCCGAACCCCGGTCAAGGCAATAACCCCCCTTTCTCCTGAATTTTTTAATTAGTATCTTTGCTATATATTTTATATATAAGTGCGATAGAATACTTAAATGCGATGATTGATGGATATGGTAAGTTAAATTGGATTTTTAAGATGGATGAGTTAAATTCACATGCATTGAGGTTGTTCAAAACAGAGTAATCTTTTCAAACTCAATATTCACTAACAAGTATTGTGAAAAATTGCCTACAAATTTTCCACCAACGTAAACATGTTATTTTTCCCAGTGATTTTCAGTTAATTTGGCTGGTTGGAAATATAATTACAAAAGCAACCCCCAAATTGAATGCAAACACATTTATCTTCGGAACAAACACTCTCCTCCCTCTTCACAACAACCCGCCTTCTGAAATACCTATAAATAAAACAAACGGTGGAAAACGTTTGTTCATTTTTACGAAGGGATATTTTCCTTTAGCTTCTGCCGCTTTTAGAATCTATTTTTTTCCTTTGCGCACTTCTGTAAGTGGAAAAAAGTATTGTATACTTTAACAACATACTTTTGCACCGTTTCCCCTCAAGAATGCGAATAAACGTATTATTTTCCTAACGCAGTCAGAAAAACACATTTCCTCTTGTGCCGTATTATTTTCTGTATAAGCAGCTTTTAAATGCATGTCCTATTTTTAAAGAGCATTGTTGTAGTCTGTAGAAATATGTGATATTTTTTCTTCGGTTTGTTGTGTTCTTTCCATTCTGTGGTTTTGAGGTTTATTCCTGCTCAACCTCTCAGCGAGACTACCAGACCAGTAGGGATAGTGCGAGGGTCTGGTAGATATGCCGCTCCGTTCCAATGGCGCTCAGTCCCATGTCGGTTATTTGTGGCGAGTCAAATGCCTGTTAGTGAGCGACGCCACAATACAACCAATAATAATCCAAGCAGTAACTGTGCAATACGAGAGTTTTTATTTTATTTAAAGTAACTTTACACAGGAGACCCTGAGGGAAATAATTTCCCTCAAGGCCTATATCATCTTTAGGGATGCTGTGTGGATGGTCTTTTAGAAGATAGCAAGGAGTGAACTTTGGTCTTGAAGAGACCAAATGGAGGAAACACAGAGGCCGGCAGATCATTAAACAGTCGAGCTGTTGAACACAAGAACAAATCGTAGAAGCGACCCGTTCTCACGTGACAAATGTCAACCGTGTGCAAATGTTGTAAGAGTAAAAATAATGCCGCTCAGGCTCCCTCGCCTCGGAATGATTTTTTTTGTATTTTATTTCAATATTAGAGTACTTTCGGCACTACATATATTCGCAAGACAATTTCTACGCAAATTGGCGTTGTGTTCAGTACGATCAATGTATTAAAGTGAGAGTGTTATGACCTGTAATACAACTTTTACATGGATTCATACAGATACTCTACAGGGTGGAACACTGTGAGACACACTTGATGGAACTGCTGTAACGTTATAATTACAGTCAATTGTTTTTAAATCTTAATATCGTCGCTGCACATATAATATAGCTTATGTAACGTTTCGTATATTCTTAGATGATCGAATAAAAACTGTTTTAAAAAATAATTGCAAGGCCAGATTTGAAAAAAAAAAATTTATAATTATTAGGCAAGCTTTCTAGCTTAACAAATCTATTCTTTTTAGCAAATCTAGTCTTTGCAATTATTTTTTAAAACAGTTTTTATTCGATCATCTCAGAATATACGAAACGTCACATAAGCTATATTATATGTGCAGCGACGATATGCTACTTAATTTTCCATTTGCTTTTTTAAATATTGAATATATAACGACCGAATGTGTGACGATAAATTCCTGAATTTTCACACTCTATCATTTTGGTTTCTGATTACCAATTCCGGATTTACTACGCGAAGTTTTGAAGGAGGTAGTTTTTTCTCATGCGGAAGGAAACCTGGAAAAAAATATTTTTGGTACAGGTGAATTCCTTTACAATACTAATTGTTTTGTTTACTCTTTTATATACTACTCCTAGTCATGTTTTGATATGATTATAAACAGAAAGCACCTACATTAATTAATATTTTAAATAAGACCCAATCTACTTAACAATCAACATCAAAACAAAATGTTAACATCACAACACTGACAAAAGGGGGGAGGATAGAGCTCTGAAACACGACTAACAGCTATTAGTCGTATTTCAGTTGGAGAAAAATAGAATTGGCTAATGATAATATATTTTTTACGTGAATTATGTTTCCCATAACCTAGACTCTGTTTCTACGCCCTCCCTGTATTATTACTGATGTAACTTACCGTCGGAAAATCCGAGAATGGAGTTATGTAATCGGCCTACGCCGTCATAAAACGGGTTGTTAAAGGCACCGATACCTCGCCAGTTTCAATAAATTCTGAAAACAAAGAGATTTAAGGCCACATAATAAAAGAAACTACCCCTGTGAAATATATCCGTTCATTTTAATAGCCTGGGGCCAGAGGTCGGCAAGTTTTCTTAACAAAAATTAACGAGGAAGGTCACCGCGCGCCGGGATAATCACCAACGTCTTTTCCTATAAAAACTTCTACACACAAAGAAAATGAACAACTTTCTTGAGTTTTTGTTCCCGTGGAATCATAGCGGTACCATACATGTGGATAAAACACGCTTGGAAAACAATTTTTGTTCAACTTTGATGGTGCTTTTCAGTTCTGTGAGTGTCATTCGTCGGTTTTAACACAAAAGGGTGTGCTTATTTTAATTGTGTGTGTGAAAACCACATGAAAGGTCTGGAAAGTGATTCTACGATACCCCCAATTATTTGAGGTTATAGGGGATTTAAAAAAAACATTAATCCCACACAGGAAGCCCTGAAGGAAATCTATTTCACCTTTGGGGATGCTGTGTGGAGGGTTTTTTTGGAGAAAGGAAGATGTAAACTTCGGTATTGAAGATTGTTATTCCACAGCCGAGCTGCTGAACACTGAGTCGTAGAAGCGACCCGTTCTCATGTGACAAACGTCAATCATGTGCAAAGGATAGGCGCACGTTTGGCGTGTTTCCCGACTATGCATCAGTGCCGAGGAGATCAATGACGCTAGTTTCTCGAAGCATCTTCCAACGAATTACCGATAGAACAAGGACTGCATTCCCTCCTGATTGATGTCTGTACTTCAAAGATAGGAATCCGTTTGTTGATAGGGGAATCTATTAAACGGACCGCCTGTTTCTGCGCAGAATAAGTCTTTTTTAGGTGCTTTAGGGTTCGAGACCAGAGGTGGCTGCCAAATTCTACAGTGGGGCGCAGTTGCTATTTGTACAGGATCAGCAGTTCTGTAATTAAGTATTTGGCCCTGTACACTGTACAGCACGCCCGACTTCTGAGAGAATAACTTAAGTCTGACTTCGATGGAGCCCCGATGCCAGAGCTGGTCACTTAAAAATAATAATTATTATATCTTTATTGTAATTAAATAACAGTTATAGTTGAAGTTTCAGATAAACCGCCTCACCAGGCTAGCCTGTGTTGAGGCAGTAATTTTGCAAATCATTTTATAATTTTAATGTTACACCAATATAAATGAAAGGCTTGTTGGGAAGATTGCTTCTGATGAAGGAGACTAGATTGTTGTAAAGCGGAGAATGGAGAAACAAGTTTAAGAAGTACGTACTTTTGATAACCGATAAGGAATCATTATAAAAATAATCGTATTCAACGCATATAACCTCACAATATTAAGGGAATATTCACCTTATTCATTGTAAAGCGTTTAAATTTTCTTATTATTTATTTGACAAACACAATATGTAGCGCTTTCTCTTTAAAATGTATCAATTACAAGCGTCTTTGAACGGTGGACGCTATAACAATAGTATTTAATAGCCTTTTAAAAACAAACATTGTATTCACATCTCATTACGATATGAATACATTTTAACCCTTCATTGCCCATTGTAGACGATCTGCTACATACTACTAAAAACTATATAAATCCTTTACTATTTACTTCCATAAACGGCCACCAGTGGAAAGTTATCAAATAATATTTGAAACAAAAAGCTGTCTGTCAAAACTGTGGTGTGGTGTTTGATTAGTGATTTCGGCAGATATTTATATAATTTTATTAATATAAAAAAGATCTTTTGTGTTTGTAAATCTTAATGACACTTTATTATTATTATAAAATTTTTATATTTCTGCCAGTTGTAGCACAGGTTCCAAAAACCAAAAAATTGTTATAAAGCGTAAAAAAACATTTAAAATTATTTTACCCACAATCTGCACAGAAAAATAAATATAAAAATATTTTTTCAATAATAAAAGAAAAATCGGGCAGTGAAGGGTTAATTGCAACAAGATACTACTCGTACATCTCCAAATAAGAAACATTCATTTGAATATTTTATTTCATTCCAAACGTTTATTTTTCAATATATATCTAAATCATAAACTTCTTGAGTAGGAACTACTCGTGTTTTCCATTTTGAAAATATTCTACCAGAGAAAACCTTCTTCTTTTGAATATACAATCTGTGGCTAACCAGAGTGGTATATCTATGGGCTAAATAAAACATGGAGGGTTCAATGTTTTTCATACTAATTTTAAAACGTTATCGCAACCGTTTTACATATTAGATTTAATTCAAGCTACTTTATAAACCTTCCCGGCACTAATAAAAACAAACTGTGCTATTTTCAGCGAAACCGGTCCAATAATTTTCGAGAAAATCGTGGACAAACAAACAAATAAACTTACACTGATTTATACACGTATATATATATATATATATATATATAGATATTCATATTACAACGGGGTTTAAAAGCTTCAATAAGTTATTTGAAAAAAATGTATTAATCTTAGACTTGTAGAAAAAGTCAACAGTTGTCCCATATAAATGAAAATCGTATAGGTATATCCGAGACACTAGCTAAAAATGATTACAAATAAATTCAGAAGTATCTCATAGTCATGATAAAAAAACAGCAGCCAAAAATATATAGGATTTAATCAGTGGCGGCTCGTGACTTTTGAGCGAGATAGAGTACTAAGATTGAAAAATACGACCTTATTGATGTTGTTGAAGCCGAAAATGGTTTTTATTTTCAAAATTTTAATTTTTTGTATTGATATTTCTAAATGTCCATACAAAAAATTGAAATTTAAAAAAAAAATTAAAATCATTTTCGGCTTCAACAACATCAATAACGTCGTACTTTTCAATCTTAGCACTCTAGCTCACTCAAAAGTCACGAGCCGCCACTGGATTTAATTGAAGATGATATTGTCAGTTTTTGGAAATCGAACTATGATACCGATAAAAATGACGGGACAGATTGGGGTAGCTGTGGCTTAGAGGATTAGATCCCAAGGTTCCGGAAAGACCATGAGGTCCCGGGTTCGAGTCCCAGCTGCTACCGTTTACATTTTTTTCTGTGTTTTTTTTTTATCGGTTTCGTGTTTCATTTTGAGAGTTGTTAATATTATCTTCAATGGTTAAAAATGCATTAAAAATTAATTTATTTTCCTATTTGCCGACTACCCATGTTCCTTTTTATAAAAAAAGTAATGTGTTATGTAAAGGTCTGTAGCTACTTTCAATCTAAGGGTGTTTGCTTTGCTGTAGGCATCCTTTCGTTTTTAAATCTTGTTTGGCTATTTGCACTGTTTTCTGAAATATGTTTCGTGAATCACAGTTAACGCACCCCTGTAGCCTCAAGGGTGAGTAGCTCGGGTTTATGTTCTTCGTTTCAGTATTAGGATGAGTTGGGCCGCGCGTAAAGAAGGGAGGAATTACTTCAACTCTTACTCTATGTCTTATGTAGATAAGCGAATCGTGCTTTATATGGACTCATTTGCATTTTACAGTGTGCATGTATCTAATGGGGAACTTACTAAAATGTAAGGAATCCTTTAGAATAATGTTTCAAGATCGTCTTAACTGGAGTGGAAGACGCTTTATGTAAGTGAAAGTGCCGTGGTAAAAGATCATCGTTCATAAATGAATCGTTGCTTCTATCTGTGTTTACTGATTAGTTCACCAAATCGTTCCTTATAATGTCTCCTTCACCTGCCGTTAAATTTCTTTACATAACATTCCCCTTTCTGGGATGCCATTGTCCTACTTGTTCCGGGCAGTGGTAAAGTGAAAATATGTATAATAAAAATGACACCATTGACGGTCTTCGTGGTTGTGCGGTTGTGTGGTTACGATCCTTGTCCACGAATCCTTAGGCCGCGAGCTCAAATCCTGGTATGCGCAACCAATTATTTATTTGAATAATTTGTGTTATTTGACAATTATTTAAAAAAAATAATAATATATCATTTTTGCGACACATTCTAGGGTGGAAGATACTCTCAGTATCGTCCCGGTGAAATGCCACGATTCCGAATCGAAACGTTGCTTGAAATCGCTTTAGCTGTGTTTGGTTATCAGATCTGAAGAGCCAGGTTACTTCCCCCCACCTTTCTTTACAATTTCCTTCCTCTCCCCACTACCATCAGCCTCACAACATACCCCAATTGGGGATGCTATAGTATCACCGGCTCCAGACGGGAGCAGTTGCCACTTTTGTGCGGTACTCACATGAAAAAAAAAATCGATATTTTTAACGAATCTTCATAAAATCCAAGCATGAATCTAACGAAATCATTTCATTCATGAATCTAAGTTGTTTAAATTATTTTGTCTTCCAACACATCACGGCCTTATGCGCCCATTTATTGATTTACGAAGTGCATTGGGAAAAGATATACCTATATATATATATATATATATATTTTAGTTTTGGCTAAATTTAAACATAATTTGGGTGACTTTAAGCTCTTTGATTGTTTTTCAGTATAAACATTATTATTAATGATATAAATTAGGGTATTCGTGAGCAAACCAACTATCAATACGAATATTATGATAAAGTTATTGCTCAATACTATTATTATTCTTTGAGTTTCTAAAAATTTACATAATTTTGTTTAGTTATGCTTTACTATGAATAGAATATAAAATTGTGTACGGTAAAGCTCATCTTGTTTTGATATTTGACATTCTGACCTCAAAACTGATCAAAACCGACCGGCCAGATTTGGAGCGTTTTGTCGGACTTTTAAAAATTTTAACGAAATATACTGGTATTTAAATTTGAACGTCATTATTGGTAATTTTTTTTAAAAATTGGGCTGGAGTACCTTATTCTATTTTTTGTCTCAAGTATATACTACAAATAGCCGAAAATAATAATAATAATATGCAAAAAATGCCATAAGAAATTTCCTCATTTTAGTGGTTGGTCTACGTATCTTTTACGTAGGCAATCGATCATTTGTTTGATTTGGCGATAACATACTTGGTACCACTATTATTACTGCTGTGAATAATGCACACATGGCACACTATAATATTACCGCAGCGCCGTGGTACAAAAATAATTGGGTAATTTGTACAGCGTCGTTTTTGCGAAAAATTACTTCAAGGGCGCTGTAAATAAATCATAAGGTCATCTCTATGATGTTAGGTGGCGGTTCATGGCTTATCTCATTTAGAATTCAATCAGATATTAAACAAACAAGAAGAAAAAAATTCTGTATGCAAAATCCTATGCTGATATTTTCCATTATATGTATTTTTCCCTATATCTAAAGGAATTTATTAATTATCATGTCACTGCACTAGAGATTAGCGACCTAGCAACAAGAAAAATTTCGGCGATTCGTTAAAACGTCTGGGGCTAAGTAATATAAATATTTTAAATACGAAAATCATAATTTATACAAGACGCTGTTCGTTTTTTTTATTAACAATAAAGTAACATCTTCGGTAATCAATTAAACTTCATAACAATTTAAAACATGATCATCACATAAAAATCTAATGATTCTTGCAACATACCTACTATTCCGTACAAATTTTGTTTTAACAAATCCCGTAGTCGCTGCGCACCCAGCTGCCTGGGTAGTAGATTTAATGCTAGCACGCTGGCACCGCTTGCTTTTGAAGCGTTACTAGTATGTTTTGGATGAACTCTTTCTTAGGACAGAAATTCCTATAGTCGCTGAAGTCATAACACACATATATGGAATTCTTTTCAGACTCGCTTTCGGGCAACGTTTTTTAGCACGGAATTTGAACGGCACGCTGTTTAAAGTGTAGTAAAATCATGATACAAGTTTGTCTTATTTTCTTATATTTTTTATGGGAGTTTACTGCACACACGCACTTTAGAGAAAACTTTCACCGTTGATGATATTATCACATGGAAAGAAAGTTACAGAAAATATCAATAAGACACCTTTTCTCTTTGTGGTGCCACTGAATTTTTTCAATCCAATTATTAATATTATGACGGCGTCTATTAGGGAGGGGATATTGTGAGCCAGGAGAATGTGATGGAGAGGATAGCGAGAGATAAAGCAGACATGTGTTTAAACAAAGCTTTTGCTATCTTAAGCAACCTTTTCATTTTTGGCTTCTCATTAGAGGACAGATTTCTATGACATCTGAATATCTTACTCTGTAGATTGAATTGTTCATGAACTTTTAAAACGCACGAAAGCTTTTTCGGATTTTGAACCCACGATCTTTAGGTCGCGAGCCAAAGTTCATAAAGCTCTTGCTACGAATTTCGTCAACAAAATGTTTATGTCAGAAGTTTTCACACCATGTTAAATTATTAAGGAAACACTGTTTTGGCAGTTTTCCCCAAATGGATTTTCAGTATGTATTTAAGGATTTCTTTCCTAAAAGTATGCATTAAAATGACGTAGAAGTTTTTAAACTAGACTTTCTGATTTATGTCAATACTGGGCCTAAAACGATTAATCTTTTGGCATGGGAGATTGCGGTTTCAAAACCCGATTGGAAAAATTAGCAAACATGCGTAAAATTTATAATAAATATTTAATAAATTTAAATCTCGTCTACAAAAGATAATTTAAGATAATAGGGGAAGAAGAATTTAATCATTAAAAAAAATTATAGTTGGTCGTGAAAACCTTCAAGTATGTATTATTTTTTCCGGATTTATACGAAGTTAGAGAGCAACAAAACTGGAGAGTGTCGTCTTTTTAAGTTATCGGTTCCACAACCGGAGTTCAGATTTCTTACAGAGATGCCCATAAGTGTGCTTTATGACGAAAGGAACGGAACGCGGAATGAGGGACACCAGGCCTTGCTAGTTGGTTTAGAATTAATCCGAGAGTCTAGACGTCTAGAGGCATTATTGTAGAGCAGTGGAAGCGTCCAAGTATATATCTCGTATGTAGGAAACAAGGCGTTATTTTTAAAAGCTGTGTTTTTCCTACAGTAACTTTATAATAATTATCGGCTCAATCGACTCTACTATTCTCTTATATTATTAAGTATTATTGTGTGCGTAGTAAATTGTGGCACGTTTTTTAAACTTATATATAACTCACCCCTTATTTTATAAAAAAAATGATAAAATTAACCGATGCGTTCGGGCTAAAAGTCAAATTGGAATTTTTTGTAAACTTTCCGAATACGTTTGCATTCAACGGATCGAATGTTTCGAGTTGTTGAGACACTGTCGCTTTATTTTGTGTCTGTAGATTATTTATTGTGCATATCCGCTAGAGCAAATTTTGTATATTTTGTATCAATAAAATAAAAGTTCACAAACAAATTATTGCCCATACATAGAAAAACGTTTTGTGAATCAACTATTTTATGGGCTAAAAGTTTGGAGCAAAGATCCACGACGTTTGATACACGGCGTTTATTTGGCTATAAAATGAATGTCTCGCGGCCTATCCGTGATATATTTCACCCCAATTATTGAAATTAGAGCCGTTAGGGCTTACAACTTTTCTGGATTCGGATGTTGGGCGAATTTTAAAATGGCATCGAAGCACGCCACGGAAACGTTACTTCCGAAGCTAAATACGCCAACCAATTGAAACGGGAATATAGGATTCTTCTAGTTGTTGGTTTTTTGTTGTTGTTCCGCGCTGTAGTACGAGTATCTCCTGTAACTGAAAATACCCCGCTGCTTTGCAAATGGAGGTCATAAAAAGCCCCGCGGAACTCCGAATCGCTCAGTTTTCTTCCAGTTTTTTCGCATTATTGTATTAGTTCGCCAAATGGAAAATGAAATATTGTTTTCGTTTTTGTCGTTTATACCTCCGCCCTGAAAGACACTACATATTTCTGCAAAAGAACTTGAATATATTTCAGTGAATTTGGGAATGTTTAGATTGCGTTTTTGCTTGAAGTCGAGACAGTTATTTGAATGATAGGTCAAAAAGTTTGAGAAAAAAGTCTATTAGGAATAATATATTTAAGAGAATTTTCTTTAGTTATTTTATCTTCAATCATATTTTCGAAGGATTCAATGTATTTTTAGTCCTTTATAAACGATCAAAGTTTATATTTTTACATTGCTATGTACTGTTAATGTACGAGTACTTTTATCGTATGGTGGTAAGGTTATGTGGCATATATTATGTAAGTTGCTGAGCAACCAATGTTACGAAGGTAGCTTTTCTATTTAGGAAGGCCCTTCAATCATTGCGGTAACATTTATTCCGGAACGATGAAACAAATTTAGTTTTCTCACAGCACCTAATACGGTTTTAGATGGAAAATTGTCTTGATTTTCAACCTTTCAAACTTCAACCCTTTTCCCGATTTGATTTAATCTAAAATTGTTTTTTTGCCTTGTTTCAGGTAAGTGACTGAATACACCATCCCAGCAGTACACACAATGCTTCTGAGCTGCAAGTTAAGTACAAGTAAGCTACAAATTAAGAGTTTTCAAGGAAGTTAGTGTAATGTTTTGAAAAGTAGGATGTCTTTTGAAGAATATTTTTTTTGTAAAAGATTACTTTGCATACAATACTTTATTTGAGTTTCTTAAGTCCACTATAAGTCCAATACGGCTTCATCTCCTGGCTTCTGTAAGTACGAGTATTTAGTTGAGAAAATGAATGTGATATTTACAAAGCAAGATTTATTTAAAGAAGTTTTGACACCTAAAATTCAGCGTTTAAAAAATCTAAATCATGGAATTACTAAGCAACTAAGTAAGTTGATTTCGAGTTTTTCTGCAAGGAATTGAATCTATTTTGTTGTTATTAAGGATCCCACTTGAATTTTAATCGGTCGAATAAGCCAACTTTACCTTTAAATGCCAATGTCGATATCTTCCTTCAGATTTTTTTTTAATGGTTCATTTAAAACGATTTATTTTTCAATACGCATGATATGATCACGCAAAAAGTTACAAACAGCAAATAATAGATCCAATTCCCGTTTCGATTTGAATAATTAAATGAAATTCTTCTCTTAAAATCCGTTTTACCACATAACAAATTGATTCCATTCCGATAAATAATAAAATAAATCCACTTATGAAAGTTTTCAGCTTCCGAAAGTTCGCTGAAACTGTTCGTGATGGGCGCAATTTAGGCTGAAATATAAATATTCCTTTAGCGTGAGAGGACCTCGTTTTTCAAATTTCCTCCACGATTTCCCGAACAGAAAATAATTCCATTTATAAAACGTACGGCGCGCTAAATCCCTGCATTTTAATTGTACGAGTCATGACATTTAACCGAACAAATAATAATTGTTCAATGTAGTTTATAACAGTCGTTAGGTAAATACGTAATGGCAATAATGGTTAAAAGAAAAACAGGGTAGGGCTCATAAGCTGTTTTTTCCACAGGACATATAATATGTACAATGGAAGTTATAGTATTTGCACTGATGGGAGATCACAATTCAGTATTTAAACTGTAATGGCTTTAGCTTTTTTTTAGGTAAAAGTTCTGAATAGCCAGCTACTTGTGAACTTTGTTTTTTACCATTCTTCCCCCGTTTCCTTCTATCGCACTTTAATCTACCCAACTGAGGGTGCAATAGTCTCGAAGATACTGGAAAGTGGATCATTTTGTTGTATTTGCATTGAACTGGTATTTTACTGATCTAAGTATATTAAATAGTACAACTAGTTTAGCGAAATCACAGAGGTATTGTGATTGACTTTAAAATCTAATTATAATATGTTCATTTTTACGTGATTTTGTTGTGTTTGCATAACTTGACCCGCCATATGTAAATAAATACCATGCGTACATATAATATGTACCACAAGAATTTAATATTTTTTCAAAAATAAATACAGAAATAAAAAACAAACAATGCTCATGTGTCATGGCACTATAAATTATTCTATATTTATTTATTTTTACATATTGTATTACATTTATATATCTACTATGTATCATGTTCACTTTTTTTTATCTACTACTTAAAAACTTTCTTTTTCTTTCTGTATCGTGCACTAAATCATGAAAAAATGTGTAATAGCCCATCAAGGCAGTAGTGATTAATAATAATAAAAATACATATACTTTTAAAGCATGCCGAAATATATACCGTCCATTAAGCTAGCTTTCATAACTTGAGATTTAAATTAAGCCATAAAAACTAGGTGTTTAATAATATTTACCTAATTTGGCTATCTATAAGTTTTTACCTAACAATTTTCTCCCTATAGTGATCACAAGACGCAAAGGGCAATAACGCCCAGGTAATATTTAAAAGTACATCATGCAGTGAAAAGTGTGAGGCGCAAAAACGCCGTTCTACTCGTATTTGTATAAAAAAACATATAGTTTAGAGACAGTAAACCTCAAATGTTTCATCACTTAATGATTAGTAAGAAAGTAAGAAATAAAATAAAAATGAAATCTGTATAATTTTGGGTTTAAATACAGAAACTGAGAATGTTCGATATTTTTTTCACCCACACGTAAAAAATTCGTAAAAGTTTTCACAAAAAAAAAAAATCATGTATTTACTAATTTAGTGTAAAAAAGTGGGTAGTTTTTGTCAGGCAACATTTTGCTGGGCTGAAATATCGGAGAAATTTGTCCTGGCATGCGGGTCCCGAGTCACAGAACCCCGCTCCGGGCAGAATGTGCTCCAGACCGCCAAACGGAATTCCATTTCGGTAACATGTTAGCATCCGAACACCGCTTTCCGGACAGATGCTAACGTATATTGTGGAATTCCACACTTCCACAGTCAGCACACACCGTATGGAGGTCCGCTGGATGTCGGATGTTTAGAATTGGAGAAAACAGCGTGGAATCCGTGATAATTTGTGACATTTATTATTTCACGCATCAACTAAAATCGATTGAATTCAAGCCATACGTTGTGGCGGTTCGTGACCTATATTATTGGGATCTCAATCGTAGGTTAAAAAAGTGACAAAAATTCCTTCATATATACCAAACAATCCTATTTTGGTCTTTTCCATATATTATATATTTTTTCCCTAAATGTAAAAGAATTTCATCATATCACTGCACCAGAGATTAGCGACCTAGCAACGAGAAACAATTCGGCGATTAATTAAAACGTCCGTGGCCAATGAATAATTGTATGTCATAAGTTACAAAAAAAATATTTTAAATACGAAAATCACAATTTACAGAAGAAGCTGTTCATTTTTTTATGAAATGTAACATTTTCAGTAAATTATAACAACTTAAAGCATGATAATTACAGAAAAATATCTATTGATTCTTGCAAAATACTATTCCGTACAAATGTGGTAGAAAACTCCACAGTCACCTCGTAGATTCCCAAGGTTTGCACACTCGGTACGGTTTCCCGCCGAAGCGCCACGAGTATGTTTTGTATGAACTTTATCTTAGGAAAGAAAGTCCCATGGTCGCTGAATTCATTACGCACGTAGACTTGCACTCGGGAAGTATTACCTTTACGGAGTACGGACGGGTGATCCTCTTTTTATAGCAGCCCGTCCTTTGGGTTATTATTCAAAAGGAAGGTAAAAAGGTTTCGGGTATACCTTTTTTGTATCTGAACGTACGTGATACGGCTTGTTGCGTTCGGGCGATAATATAGCGACCGTATCACGTACGTTCGTATGGGTAGGGCGGTTAATCTCCGATTGAACCCCAATGAGATAGGCCACCAACCGTCACTAATCAAATAGTATCTATCTTTGGTTCATGGCCAATATCAATTGTTTCTATTATCTATATATGTGTTATGTACTTACATAATACTGATACAGCAAACTGAAGAAATGTTTTTGTCTTACCTGTAACAAGCAGAAAGATTAATTAGTAAACATAAAAAAAGGATATAAAATATTCAACAAAGGGTCATAATATCTCAACGTTTTGCTATTGCTCATACTAATTTTATGATGCATTTCTGCAGCTTTTATTTAGAAACGATCACTTAAACGCAATTAACATAATATGCGTTCAAACCATATGTCATACAATACTAAATGAATTAAAAATTACTTTGTAATCACCACTTTATTAATATATACAAATCAACATGTTTCGAAAGAGTTGCTTTCCTCATCAGGAATATATAGAATACTAAAAAATAATAATGTCAAGTATAGACAATCTTTTGAAAAAATTATACATACTTTACATTCATAAATACAAAAAAAACATGAAATAAAAACGAACACGCATATTAGAAATACTAGATCTCAGAGTCAAACACATCCAACAAGGAACCACAAACACAACATTTGGACAAAAAAGCTTTTTATACTATTGTACTAAACTCTACAACAAAATTCCACTCTCCTTCAAAAATCACCGGACGGCACCGAATTTAAATGTCACCCTTTTTAAAGTGTGGTAAATTTATGATACAGGTTTGTTTAATTGAATTAAATTTTTTATGATATTATTTTCATCAACAGAATACGAATGCTATAAACCCTGATTTTTTGGTGGACATACTTAGATTTATTTGTGAAATTGAGATAAAAAAATACAACTAGTGGGTCTATACGCATTTAATTTGTATTTATATTGGCTATCTCTGAAACATTACAAATAATAACCGTTCGTTCGTTTCTCACGTTTGGTTTATTTATTTTATGTGGGGCTCAGATGAATTATAATGAGGTTTATAAACTATAAGTTATTAAAATAAATTTCATATATTATTATCCCTTCCTCAAGGGTTGTTAGCTTTATAACTGAAAATAAGATCGTGCAATATTTTTTATTCTATTAGTATAAATATAACTTGTATTGATTGTTGGTGCGGGATCACGACTTGACGTGTCGTGTTGATGTCTTGGGGTTTTTTGTGAATAACCGCGTAGATTAAGTCCAATCGGGCCAAAAGTTTGTCAGAATACATATTCTAATTAATAGATTCAGTTTTCAATGATTTTAACAACCAGCAAGCGGGAATCACGAAACAGGAAGCAAGCAGCAATGGTTGCGAAAAGTGTGAAGCAACGAGAAACGGGAAAGAAGAAACAGAGGGAAACTGGAGTCGTGTAGCGGAAAGCATAAAATAACGGGAAGCTGGAAACAAGAAGCAGTGTGAAGCAACGACAAAACCTATAAGCGTGAAGCAAGAAGCGAGAAAAAGCAGGAAGCAAAAAGAAGCAAAAATAATCTTTAAAGCCTTGTTAGTTATACCGTTAATGTATGTAATGAATGTCAAGTTTTTATCAAATGATATTGAGGACAAGTTCAAAATGATTAAACTACTAAGTAGTTAATACTGTGATATATTTACGTATTGTGCATTGATATTTGGAATGTACAAATTACTGAACGATAAATTAATTTAATTTGATGAAATACTAAAAACATTTCAATTAAATTAAATTATTACTATCTAGATGCCTCCCTGCAAACCTTATAACCAATCAACAATAACATCATTAAATACATTATTTATTTGATCGAGTAATTTTCTCACTTGGAGAATTTCCTGTTTGCTCGGAGTTTGACTTTGTAGTTGCGAAAGCCTCAGGGCGCTTTCCGGCATAACCGTTCACAAGGCATGAGCATGGGTTTGGGTTGGGGTTGGTTACGGCAACAACACAAACAAAATTGGTACCCACAAAAACTAGGTATGAACTCGAACTAGGTACGAGTTAACAACTATAAGTAGCTAGGTCAGAGGTATGAAACCTTTTCAGATCGGAATTAAAACTGGCAGTAATAAAACATGTTGGATGCTTGATAACACCTTGTATTTTTTTTTCTTGAATAGTTTTTGGGATATTATGCCGTGTTGTGCTTCCTCCTCTTTTATCCTACGTTTCGGACAGCATTGTAGTGTCCATAATCAAGGCAGATGTGTTGATTGTGGTGTAGCGTGTATTTATGTATGTAGAAGTGATATCGCGTTGCGCGCGTTAACTCTCTTAGCGTCGGTATTTCAATATAATAATTATTATTATTGTTGGTATAATTAATGTGGTTTTCACGTTGAGTTTTTGTGTAGCCATCAAGTACCGAATACCAAAAACTAATAAGCCTAGCCGTAAAGCCTTTGTAGAATTATTTGAAAAATGTTGTAATATGTAGTAACACGTCTCATGTTATCGATACTTTCATTTGAAAGAACATTGTGTCTCTAAGGGCGTGTTTCACAAAAAATGACAAATCGTTTCACTGTGTACAAAAAATACAACATTTTATTAATTATATGAAAATACACATGAATTACACAACAAAACCTTAAAAAATTAGACTAAAATAAAAAATAAAACAGTTTAAAGGGCACGAATGTCGAAATTAAACACAAAATTCATCATTTTTATAAACAATAATTATTAATCTAAAACACTCATCCAAATTGAAAAAACCTTCCGAGCAAAGATAAATGTCGCCGGCAGGACGCGAACCCACACCCTTCTAATATCCGGTCAGATGCTCTACCATTGAGCTACGTCGGCTTATCGCAAACCCGCCAAGTTAATCAATATATACTAGTGTTCCATTCAATAATTACTGTTTTTATTATATTTTCTGTAAACAACCAACTTTATTAGTATGAGAGAGGCTTGTAACGGCTAAATCCCTCAAATAGATGGCGTCGAGACAAATTATGTCTACATTTTATTGGTGAAAATTGCTTTGACTTGTCAAATATTATAATAATATAATTTTGCGCTATGCACAAAAATCTTGTCTTAAGTTTTTAAGAACTTTAGTTTATCAATTAATAAATATTTGACAAGTCAAAGCAATTTTCACCAATAAAATGTAGACATAATTTGTCTCGACGCCATCTATTTGAGGGATTTAGCCGTTACAAGCCTCTCTTATACTAATAAAGTTGGTTGTTTACAGGTGAAAATATAATAAAAACAGTAATTATTGAATGTAACACTAGTATATATTGATTAACTTGGCGGGTTTGCGATAAGCCGACGTAGCTCAACGGTAGAGCATCTAACCGGACATTAGAAGGTTGCGGGTTCGAGTCCTGCCGGCGACATTTATCTTTGCTCAGAAGGTTTTTTTCAATTTGGATGAGTGTTTTAGATTAATAATTATTGTTTATAAAAATAATAATTGTTACCCTTTGCGCTATGCACAAAAATCTTGTCTTAAGTTTTTAAGAACTTTAGTTTATCAATTAACAAAATTCATCGTTCAAAATATAAACATGGCTACCGCCTGAAAGAATAGCTAAAATCCAATAATAAAAAAAATAGCACACAATTGCTAGCAATTGCAAAACGCAAACCGCCTTTTTTTTGCTCTGGACGTAGAAGAAAAGATTATGAATTCGATGTATTTTCAAATATACGTAAGGTACCTACTACGGAAGTAACATTTCTGTTTTATGAATTATTTATATTACTTACTTTATATTATTGCTCTAATTTCAGGAAAAACATTTTTTTAGTGCATTAATAATAGTCTGTAGTCCATATTTTAATTTCTTGAATTGTGGGACTATCATACATTTTTTATAATTAAATATCCACGTCGTAATTATTCAAATTAGAATTTTCACGAGTTCGCTTATCACTCAATTTATTAAAAATTTACGCGTGTTTTCCAAGTGGTACGCATGTCGCAACTTGCGCACCCCTTTCCTCGGTAGCTACTCCGAAATAGGCGAGGGTTGTTGCCAAAAACGGTTTTGTCTTTTCAAAATAACAACAATACGGCATGATTCATGTACCTACTATCTCATGGCGTGACTTGGCGTTGATATTATTTTTGTCTTTCATGAAAACATGCTTTGTGTTCGGATGTTTTTTGAACATTTGATATCAGTTATTACGAAAGCATTTAGTTATTTAGGTGATCCACAATTATTCTTTCTTTTAATGATCCAAATAAAGTATCTCGTAAATGTGCGTCTGCCAGTGGAATTTTTTAAATACAATTATAGAGGGCGCGTTTCATTAAAAACAACTTCGGAAGAAAAATACAATAACAGGTAATCGCTAATTGTAACTGTACTTGAAATTTGAATAAGAACAGTGCCTTCGCATGGCAATCTGCCAAATAATGGGGGTTCGTTTTACATTATATATTAAGATCAATACAATATGAATTACAAATTTTAGAACGTGTTTCGAGAACCGATGAAGTTATTTTACCGGACGGATTGGTTCAAAATATTGCCTTGTTTTTTATTAAAAAAACCTTTGTAACTTTTTTCCACTTATTTATTTTCGACCGGACCGGTTTCACCCCTATCACCCTATCATCGTCAGAATTGCACAATTAAAACTAAATCTATTGTATATGTACCATCGATGTCAGCAGTGAGTCCCCCCGCTTTCTAATATTGTTTTTATGACTTGTTATAATTTGTTTTATTGCTGACGGTGGTACAGTTTACTATTATGTTTTTAAAAACTACTTACAGGTTCGTTTTTTACCCTCTGGAAGAGGGATTATATCGTGTTTGTTAACCGAATCTATGGGTATTTAAAAAAATAAAATAAAAAATACATATATATATATATATATAAAGTCATTCGTGTCAGCTTTTTATATATGTAACAGATGGTTATGTCTGGTTTTGTTTTTTTCCTGTGATTTTTGTCGTGTTTGCTAAAATGAATTTTATTGCAGTTTTTGTCCTGTGAATGAACTGCGGATAACCGGGTACATTTTAATGACTCTTTAAAATATTTTATTATGTTGTAGTAGGTACACATCAGGGTAATGTCCTTCTTAGAGTTCGCCTTGGATGTCTGCGACCAAATTCCCAGTTACATTTTACCCTGGCATTTTATTATGAGTTTCGTATATATATTCATAAACGATACTATTAATGCATACAAGTAAGGTAACACTATAATGGATTGTTAGTACCTTGTTAGTTCCTGTCCCACGTTTATTATTTTAATGTACGAGTTTGTAGGCGCGTGTCCTTGAAAGGACGCCGATTGTCACGTCTGTATGACACGTGCGTTGTTTCTTTGGTTAGGTAATTTTTGACATAACCTTTCCTCTTTCAGTTTCAGTGACACTCGCGTCCATAGGGAGAGCAGACAGTGGCACGTTTATTGATTACACCCACACCCTCTTTGTCTATCGACTTATCATATAACAACAAGTAACATAGTTCACCACAACTTGCCATTGTCACAGTACGGGAACGAGCGCAGAATTAAACTCGGTAATGAATCGTCCACAATTATTTCACACATTCACAAATGACGTTCACAAGCATAAAATGCTATAGTGTAAATTAGGTTATTTAGTATAAAGCGCATTTGAGGTGAACCTTCACAAAACTGCGCTATAGAAATTTACTCTTATTATTATTATAATAAATACCGGTATTTTTGCTTGTTCCGCGAAACTTCAGGGTGCTCGAAATTTTGTGACTGCTAGTAAAATGATCTATAATGAGTCTAAATGCTAGGACTAGAACGTCTAGATGTTAGGAGAAAAATTGCAATGATGCTAGTAGCACATATTCTTCTCAATGGGCACATTTGTAATCCCGGTGTTCTGGAACGTATTACGCCTTACGTCTCCGAAAACTTCACCAGAGCTAGGCAGCACAGACTTTTTATTTTCCCAAGAGGCAGGACCAACCTACCAACGATCATGCCTCTGGGAAGAACGACTACACTACTGTTACAGTAGTATTGTACCTATCTCGGAGGTAGACATGTTTCATTTAAACTTCAGTGATTTCAAGACTGCAATAAATATTTTCTTCAACGCGTGGCCGTGTCCCTAACCGATTTTATTGACGTACCCTAATACAAGAATTTGGAAAATGTTATTAACGTTATTCTATTTTTGTGAAATGTCATTGGCTACACTATATTTCACAATAGAATAAATAAAATATAGAAATATTGCCATATATCTCCCCTTCTAAGAAATTCCCTCGATTGACTTGAAATAATGAATTTTATTGTATTAAAGATTAATTTGTCTGAATATTATGCCCATATAGAAAAAAGTATAAATAGATCGTCTGTAAGTGGCTTTACCACAGTTTGATAATGCCTTCGGAAGGCGAAACAGCTGTCACGACTAATAATAATTACCTAGTAGAACTTTTTTTAATAAATAAACATTTAAAAAAATACTTATTCATTCCAGGCATTTTGTTTACACCACTGTTAAATATACAAATATCAACATGTTGTGAAAGCGAAGCTTTCCTCATCAGGATACACAGTATCCATATATTTCTTCAAGTAATAATAAGAGTTGATAAGAATAACAATTGACCGGTCAGTGGCTGAGTTCGCATCGCCTCGGGTTCCCACCCAGTCGCTGTTAGTTCAATTCCTCGGCTGGCTAAATCTTCCATCACGACACAAGCAACATTTCCGCTTATTGTGATGGTGATGCTAAGTTATTATTAAAAATATTTATAAAAACTTAATTACAATGAAGTTGAAGTTTTGCCTAATGATCTTAACACACAGGTAATGGCATTAACCTATAATAATAATAATACTAATTGGATGATTTGTATAGCGCCGTTTTTGTGAAAAATCACCTCAAGGGCGCTTTACAAATATTTCTTAACTAATTATGTACAAACAGATACAGAAAAACATACTTACCTGGCAGGTCACTCCAAATGAACACAGTTTTATTAGAAAATTTATTTATAGAGATGATAGTTTTACATGGTTATTGAATAAACCTGTCCTATATAATAGTACTTTATATAAATAAACTATAGTCTTAAAAGCAAATTTTTCCATTTAACCATTGTCCTAAAGGGTAATTTTCATATTTCAAATGCTTCAAATGACATAGGCCCGAGGGAAATTATTTCCTCCAGGACCTTGTGTATGGAGTAGTTTCAATAAATAAATAAAACTTCCAATCTTGACATCTATCTAGGTAGGTACATATTATATTATGTACGATTTGATTCATAAATTCGCACCGGTTTCATTGATTTTTTTCATCCCAATTTTATTTTACCAACAATGAACGGAAACTTTTCACAAATTGATATATATACGAGTATATTACAAAACACTGTTACATTGGAAAAAAAGCTTACGCATTAGCATTATCACTTTAGATATCGGTGTTAGATATTTTTTCAATTCCGTAGAAGAGCATAAGTATTATTTTATACACATAGATACATCTTCTTCCCCTTCCCCTTTTCAGGTCGGGGACCCATCGTATAGCGGGACATGGCGCCTCCAGGCGTCCCTGTCCCGCTATACGAGTATATCGTATTGACAAGGCGCCTCCAGGCGTCCCTGTCCCGCTATACGAGTACATCAGCAGTCTCCGCCCATAGTAGGCCCAAGTTCTCGCACAACCAGTGGATCGGTTTTTCCCAACTATGTTTAGGGGGGTTCACTTGACGGCTTCCCTCTGGAATAGCACTCAGCACAAATATTCAGCGGAATCCGATCTTCTGGTATTATTAATACGCGCCCAAGCCCCAAGAGTAGCAGAGGGTCGATCGTGGAGCTTTTTATTCAAAGCCATTTTGTAACTCCTACCACTCCTTTTTGAAATCTCATTTCGGCGGCTTGCAGTCTGGAACGTATGTTCATCATCCAGATTTGGTGACCATATGTAAGCATGGGGTGATTTGTACACTGCCAACTTTGTCTTGATACTTAGCTGAGCTGTAAATAGGACGCAGAACTACGCTTGCTGGACCTATTCTACAGTATTTTTTTTTGTCCTGACAGCATTCGATTGAGAATTTGACCCCAAGGTATTTGAATTGATCAAGGTATTTGGTAATTGATCAACCTGCTTCAACTGTGCCAGTTCAATTGGCAAAGATGTTGCACTGAGCTCGGTATTTTCCTATAACCATCACCTCTGTTTTGGAAATCATCCTCATTCTGGGTCGCAGTTAATCTTGCGATGTCATCAGTTAATAATAATAATAATAATTGGATTACTTCTATAGCGCCGTTTTCGTGGGAAAATCACCTCATGGGCGCTTTAACTATATCAAGTTGATTTACGTATTGCCAACTAATGCTGCATTATGGCTTTTGCATAATTAAATTGTACGCAACTTCATGTGAGCATGCATTTATTTTTATTAAACATTGCCCTTTAAAATATTAGCATCCTTTAATCTATCTACATAATATTTATGTGGTATTCGGTTTTCGAACCTTTTATTTTTTCTTTTTTTCCAGTATTTATCTCTCATTCCTTTTAAAACCACTCCACTGTTTGTTAGCACCACCCGCTACCTATCGTCGGCTTATTTTTACTCTGAGGAAATGCTTATCGTAAAAAAATGTGTGGCAACTTGTACGGGGGTGAAAAATCACGTCCATTTCGTTACCCTCTGCGCCTGGCCCCGTCTTGACAGAGTTAAACTCTGAATTCTTTCCTTATTTTTCGACTTTCAACAACTTTCCAAACTTTTGCGAAATTCCACCTTGTACGGCAGTCTTTTGAAATGATAGAGGATTCACTTTTAAGTGCTGGGGGTGTATTTCATAATTCATCTTCGTTTTTAGGGTTGAATAATTTGTTTTTACAATCGACAAAAAAGGCTTATTTAACTGTTTGTATTTATTAATGTTTCCTTCCACAAGAATCCTACTGAGGATTATCGAAGCAAGTGGGTCTTTGTGGGAATTAATTTAAGATGATATTAACAGTTCTTAAACTGAAGTATGATATCGATAAAAAATACGGAGAACAATGGGGTGGCATTAGCTCAATTGGTTAGAGCGCAGTTCCCGGATTGACCGAGAGGTCCTGAGTCCCAGATGGGACCGTCACCTTTTTATTTTCTTTTTCTTTTCTGTTTCTTGATTTGTTGAAGATTTGTTAATATTTTCTTGAGAGATTAATTTAAAAAAAAATATTTTGTTACACTAAGTTTTGAACCTATGACATATAGGATCATAACCAAAGACATAATTTAATTTTCTTTTTATAACAATCTTTCATTCGAATTTTTCTTACCTGTGTATTATTGTAATACGTGATATAAATCCGTGTCGCATTCGGTGGCATGCAAAATAAGGTATAAAATGTTAATTTCTCGAACCGTATGGAATATTATATGATCCGTTTTTTTTTATTTATTTTATGTAGTTTGTTCCCAAACGACTTGAATTATATTCCACTCTATTCCTTAACTCTCCCAGCTCGTAACCGCGCACCGAGACTGCAATATTTTACTTTTACGAATAAATTCAGATTTTATGGCAACCCTGTTTTAAGTACCGTGATTCCAAAACGTGGGTAATTGAGCATATTCGGGAAGGTAAGGTTTGGCACACTCGAGAAAAGGAACAAGTACCCACCCCTACCCCTAGTCCGCCGTAATAGTTATTTTAATAAACTGAATTATTCCTTTAGTTATTATTGCAACATCAAATCCTTTATAATAATATTTTAGTGGCTCTCTATATGATGTATGGAATGAAATCTTGAAATCCTTTTGGTTATAAGAGTTAATGCACTGGAGGGTTGATAAAAAAATAAATAAAATTAATGTAATGTTTTTATTATTTTATTTATGAGGGTCGTTTTTTCTGCCTTGTGTTTTATATATATAGATTAAATGTGTATATTCATATCGTTTACGATTCCATAAATAATAATAAAGGGTTATTATGGCCTCTATGTAAAGAAGAGTGTATGTGTATTTGTTAGTTTTATACAAATCTACAGTTTTATTCTGAGCTTGATGAAATTTTGCACACTTGACTTTCAAAATAAAAGGATGGTCACTGTCTCACATGATATTTCTAAAAGCCACCCTCATCCCACTTTCTTACCTAAAAACTGAATTTTGGCACTTCGTAATATTTTTTTGCATATATGACGTTAAAAATTAGATGGAAATTCCCGGGTTTGGATAGGGTAACACATCACAGCTTCAAAATTTTACCCCCACCCAAAAATTACCCCTCGAACCGCTGGGTACCTCAGCTAGTATTTTACATAAGTACCATCTGTATATTAGCAATGACATGCTTGAGAGTAAGAGGTAGCTTACTACCCTTCACACCATTTTACCCCGGGGGTAGGCGGAGAGGATAGATTGCGCTCACATCTATTCTTTCACAAAGTCTTGATTCCTCTATGTCAGTGTTGCACAACTGTTGGCCCGCGAGCCATTTCGTGCAGCCCACTTGGCTAAATAAAAATCAACAGCATACATTTGTTGGATTGATCTTTGGCCTACACATTTTATCTTTGTGCGCCCTACATGTTTTTAATGGGTTCCAATTTATAGGGGTGCACAACAAAATGTCGTTTCTGAAATCATAGAAGTAAGTAACGAAAGTGAGTTTTGATACTTCTTTTACAGCAATAGTTAGGTTTTTCGGGTGCTATTTTCAAAATATTTAATGTTTTCCGTTCCGTTTTACATAAAATTGTCTGTCCTCATTATTTACAAACAGCCGCCCAAAACTACGAGCATTATTTAAAATTTCATATTGATGAAAATCGGCAGTATTTATTGGTTTGTCTTTGAAGGTGGAAATTTGTTCGCCTACAGCGCTTTTTATGCACTTTTTGGTTGATTTATTAAATGGTTACTGTTTTACAAAATACAAAAAGAGTTACCCCGCCAAATTTTATTTATGAAACCTCCCTTGAAAGTATATCTTTTTTAACCAAACATTGTTGAGAATTCTGAAGATTTAGCATTAAGATATTATGAAATGCGTATAGTAGTTTGGTATTTAGTTTTTTTTTTAAATGTATAATTTCTATGTCCTTATTAGCTCCGGATATTTGAGACGTTTGTACTGTATTCATATTTAAAAAAATCATCACTGGCGACGCCATCGACTGTAGAGTTATCCATTTCAAGCTATACGTACTCTGCTCCCTGCCCCCTGCGAACATATTGAAAATTTATAAATTGGTCCTCCGGTTAAAAGGTTGTAAATCACTGCTCTATGTAAATATAATATCTTTTAAAATATTTTCTCCCAATCAGGATTTTTGACATTAACCACATCGAGTATTAGATTCACTTGATGGTGTGTTTTCCTGGACCCCCGACTTCTACCCATTATGTTTATGTTCTACTGATACTCTACTTCTCTTTTCGTGCATCCCTTATAGGGGCCTTGCTATCTTTTCAGATTTCTTCATTCGCTTGATTTCGCATGTCTAACACAAAGTTTAAAGTAGTTATAGTGAATGTGGGAATTTTTTCTATGGAGGGGAGGGAGTGGGTTGACCGGATGGTATGATGGAACCCTGTCTCACGGTCAGTGGATCCACCACCACCGCCTGACGTACGACCCACAAACTAGCCAAATCGCGCTATCCGTTTCCCGTTAAATTCTCTAATTCCCGCCATGCACTTTCATTGCTTATACAAGGTTAGAATTGTTCCAGCGGCCCTGATTCATGCCCCTCTGCTGCTCGGAGTTGTTTTGCTTGCCCGGCATTGCCCGTGCAGATCGTAAATTATTTTTTTAATTACAACACAACGCATTTGCGGGCGGCGGCGAATTTTTTGCCAGCGGGCCTTTGCGCCGCCAGTAAATGTCCTTTTTGAATAATTTTCCGTCGAAAGCTACCACTGCCGGTTGTCGTGGGTTAGAATTTACACGGCTATTTGGTTTATTTCCGTGACTATCATAATCTTGTTAATGGTTTATTCTCCCAGCGCACCACCTGCATTCTTTTTCCGATTTTTATTTGGCGGCCAGAAACCTGCGCATATTATGTAACATATTATATGTTACATAATACCAAGTGAAGTCAAGTATTGAGTATATATATATAAAGAAAGATCGAAGATAGATTTACAAATCATACATAATATTCTGTTTGATTGGTGCCTAGGCACTATAAAACTATTGAAAATGGAGATTATATCTGTACATAGTTTATGATTTCACCTCATCTGTTCAAAGTTAAAACTCGACATTAAGTGGAACAGGCCACTTGAAAATTTTGGATTTGATTAAAAAATACCCATCCAAACTGAATGATCTTTTATTAAATTAAATATATTTTACTAGGGATTATAAATATTTTATTTATTTTTGTTTTAAATTATTAAAATATACTACGGGTCTACGAGGTGCCTGCCCATCTACGTCACGTGCTGGTGAAGCAAGGAAAGGTCTTTGTTGACTGGAATGTGTGCCGCGTTCGTGACTTTATTGGGCTTACTGTGTGTTCCAAGTGCCAAATGATCGGACATTCCTTCAAGTTCTGCAAGGACCAGCAAAGATGTGGACATTGTGCAAGTGAAGGTCATGACAGGACAAATTGCCCAAAAGCTGTCGCCAAGCCAGTATGTGCCACCTGTACCAGGTTTGGCAAGCCCGCTGGACATTCGACTGGAGACAAGGACACCTGCCCAGCTTATAAGGCTGCTCTTTCCAAGGACTTTGCCACCATCGATTATGGCGTATAAATACATTGATGACGACGGTGATGTTATCTAACGAGGACTAATGACTTGAAACAGTGGACGGAAGAACATAAAATTGGCCATAATATAGGTAATTTTACTTGTGTTCAACTAAACATTCGATCCATATCTAAATACTGGGATGTTTTACATGCTAACCTCCAAAATTGTTGGAATAATATAGATATCCTAATGCTATGTGAAACTTCAATAAAAAGGGAACATACTTGTCTTTTCGAAATTCCCGGTTACAGTAGCATTAGTTACTGTCGCACATCCAAATCTGGAGGGGGTATAACCTTGTATATTCGGGATACTTTACCTTTCACCCAAAATTTACTTGAAACAAAGTTGTTCGAGAATATTTCCTGTATAATAGCATTACCAAATAATTCTATACTCAATGTACTAGCAATATATAGACCACCAAATCTTAGTAAACAATCATTTATCAATGAACTTTCATCAATATTAACAAAATGTTCAAACCCTAATGAAAATATGCTAATATTTGGTGATATAAAAATTGATTTGTTAAATTATATAGATCCTGTGATTATTCACCATGAAAATGCTCTTTCAAATAACTATTTTACAAAATGTATAAACGACGTTACAAGGGAAGCTATAGCAAATGGTAAAATGACACGAACATGTCTGAATCACATCTTTGTTAGGTATAATAGCAAACACAAAGAAACTGACATACTATACGCATGTATTTGTGACTTCATCATTGCAGACCACTTTGCAACAGTTGTGAACATTCCGTACTATAAAACTAATAAACGACCTATAAATAAAGGGCGGAAAGTCTCAATTTTATCTCAAAAACGAATAGATTTTTCAATTAGAAATTATAACTGGAATGCTTTGCTTCAGACAAATGATTGCAATAATTTATATAGTCAAATAAAAAGCAAGTTTAACGAAGTATATGAAAATAGGAAAATATTTATAGATGTAAAACCCAATACAAGACCTTGGATTATAAAAGAATGGATGACAGAAGATATTCTATCACACATTAAAAAACCAGATTCTTTATTTAAGCGGTGGAAAACCTGCCCAACAAGTGCAATTTATGAAAAACAATACAAATCTTTTAATAATTTTGTTACTAAATTAATAATAAAAAGAAAAACAACCTTTTTCAATATTAATTTAAGAATAATTTTTCAGATATCAAAAAAACCTGGGATGAAATAAATAAAATTCTAGGACGTAGGACAAAGAGTAACTGTGACGATGTAATTAGTAGGTTTATGTTAAAAAATCAATCTGCGGAAAATGTTACAAACCAATTTGTTAATTATTTTTCAGATAATATAGCCTCAATGGTTCATAAATGTGATTTTAAGGCGTCAAATATTGTCCCGATAGAGTCACCGCAAAGTTTTATATACCACGAACATCACTCGCAGACATATTGAGTATAGTCAAACTTCTCAAAAATTCAAAGTCCCCTGGCATAGACAATATCCGAATGTTTGACATAAAAAGACACAGATATTTTGGGTATATTAACCCATCTGATCAACACAATTTTAACACAAGCTGTAATACCAGATGAACTCAAATGTAGTATTATCAGAAATATTTACAAAAATGGGAAACATGCTGATATAGGAAACTATAGACCTATTAGTATATTACCCGCTCTAGAAAAGATTCTTGAAAAATATATATCTTTAAAACTAACCAAATACTTGGAGTGCTTTTCTTTAATAGATCCCAATCAATTTGGTTTTCAAAAAAAAAAAAGTACTGAAATATTACTTCAGGATTTCTCTAACTATATAAATAATGAATTGAATAATAAAAGACATGTTTTGGTACTGTTCATAGACAATTCAGATACTATAGACCCGATGAAATTGTTAAATATTTTGGAGGCAATAGGGATAAGAGGAAACTTTCTCAAACTATTCAAAAACTTTCTAACCAACCGCTAAATCCAGGTAAAAATATCAGACAAATTTAGTAAAACAAGAAATGTCAAAACAGGAGTTCCACAAGGGTCAATTTTAGGTCCAACGTTCTATATTATCTTTGTATCACTTATGAACAAATTATTCTCGTTTGTTAAACATTATGTATACAAAAACTTCCTAACCAACCGCCAAATCCAGGTAAAAATATCAGACAAATTTAGTAAAAGAAGAAATGTCAAAACAGGAGTTCCACAAGGGTCAATTTTAAGTCCAACGCTCTATATTATCTTTGTATCACTTATGAACAAAATATTCTCGTTTGTTAAACATTATATATACGCTGATGATACAGCACTTATAATTTCCCATGAAAATTTGAATACTGCAATAAAATTGTTACAGCTAGACTTTATTTCTCTATTAAAATGGTCACATGACTCTGGTCTAATAATCAATGTTAAAAAAACGAAATTGATGCATATAAGATCCCCGCGTGCAAGGTACAGCGAGGCACCTGTAATCATTTCCCATTCATTTAATTGCATTCACAATAATACCAAACAGTCCTGCGCGTGTACAAGTATCGAATTAGTCAATCACTACGTGTATCTAGGTGTTACGGTGGATTGCAACCTGAAATGGGACGTACAAATTTCCAACCTCTGTAAGCGACTTCGAGCCATTGTAGGAAGACTCCATAATGTAAATTTATATGTGCCTATAAAAACTATGAAACTAATTTATTTGTCTCTAGCAGAATCGACTATAAGGTATGGTATAACTTCTTGGGGACACTCCTGTAAAACCAACATAAAACATTTACAGCTGATTCAAAATGCCATGGTAAAATTGCTAGTAAGTAAAACAGTTTTTAAGCAAAGGCAAGACATTGATATCATGTACAAATCAATTAATGTATTAGCTGTTCGTGGTCTTTTGTGGCATAAAATTCTATTGTAACATATATCTGAAAGTAAGTATAAGGCAGTGGTGGATCATGTACATAATACACGTTTAACACAAAATATAGGAATGATATTGCCAATATTTCAAAATAAATATGGTCAACGAACCCTTGAATACATTGTACCATTTATATTTAACAAATTGCCGTACGAATTTAAAAACAATTGCCCTATGATTAAATTCTCACTGATGTTAAAGTGTTGGCTTTTGGAAAGTAACCTTGTGTATTGATGGTAACAAATATGACGATCCCTTGGTTGTATAGCTCCTCGATATCTGGTGTATTTACTGTTACGGTGTTACTATTATATTTATGTCTATCCTCATTGTAACCAACCTGTACTGCTGTTTTATGTATATATATATATATGTAGAATAATTTTCTCGGTTTACCCGCGTAATGTAGTCCTTAGAAGGACTTTTTAACTCCTTAGGTTAACTTAGGTTTTGACTTTTGGATTGAACGGACACGTGCAAGCGATCTGTTCAAAACAAAACTCAAGACATAAGGCCTCTGAAGATGGACATTGTGATTTGTTAAAAAGTTAAGAGTTAAAAAGTCCTTCGAAGGACTACATTACGCGGGTAAACCGAGAAAATTATTCTACATCTTACACTCAAAAAAAAAACCGTGAAAATCTCAACTATAATATATATATATATATATATACATATTTTTTTAAAATCTTATTTCTCAATTTATTTAATACTTACAGATGCTTTGATATTTCTGATATTTACGTAATATTTATATTTTTGTAATATTAATGTTTTTATAATGTTGCTATTTTTATTATACTGATATTTTTTACAATGTTCGTATTTTTATAATATTCGTATTTTTATAATATTGATATTTTTATAATATTGGTAATTTTATAATGTTGATGTTTAAAATGATGATATTTTTTAAAATTTTGATGTTTTTATAATATTGATATTTTTGTAATATTGATATTTTTATAATATTGGTACTTTTATAATTTTGATATTTTTATGATATTTACATTTTCATAATATTATTTAAATCGGTGTTATAAAATTGGACTCCAGTATCTCAATAACAAAACTGTAATGCTTTTTTCATTATTTTTTCTTTTAAATTTTTTTTTCAACTTATGTACATTGATCACAACATGCATTCGCCTAAATATAATAATTTTGCCTTACATTTGTATGATGATTGTAATTTATTGTTGTATTATATTATATTGATGAAATAAACTCCTGCTGACAAGCTAATTGCAGTGGCCTAGCGGGTATAAGTTGCCACTGTATATAATTAATATTATACAATAAAAAAAAAGAAAAAAAGAGTGTTATGAGAGGTGTGTCTTCGAGAAACAGCAGAAAAATATAATTTATAGAAATCTGCAGTAGGGTCAATGAAGAGCAGTCCGAAAATTTATACGTTCCCAATATCGGAAATACAAAAGTCTTTCTTTCTTGCGACGAATCTGCTATTCCGGAATATTTAAGGTGGCTTTAAAAATGTGCTACGTAATATGTTTAATATGTTTAACCAAATCGCAAACTAGGCAGTATCGATATGGCCTTGCGCTGCAACGCGAAAATGTCCCTGAATCGCGGCACCTAAATAATATCGTTGGAAAGCCATGGTTTCATAGTTTTTTTTATGAAATAAGAGAGTTCTACTTGTGATTGATGAGATTATTTATAAGATAATTTTTTGCGGTCTTCTGAATAATAATAATAATAATATTTTTTTTATTCCGGAATGTTGGGAGGTTGGTGCAATCTCACACTTCCCATATAGTTATACATATTGTACATACAATGAAAATCTAATAAAATTAAAAAAAAAAAAATATATATATATATATATAGGTAATGCAGAAGTAACAAAATATATTATAGTACACAAATAGAATTAAAGAGGTAGTTAAAAAATAAACTAAAATAAACAGTTACATGTCAGACGTGGTCCCGATAACCTCGGGCCCAGCGCTCACTCAGGAGTGGCGCTTGGTGCTTATAGGCTGCGGTCACCACCGTGTTGTCGGGGGCCATTAGCCGCATTCTGGTTTCCGTATATACCTTATTTGCAGCTTTTTTCACAAATAAACAATTAAAAAATATGTGTATTGAAAAATTCCATGAGTAATTCTCATACATAATAAGATAATACCATAAAAAAAATTTTCAACACTATCCCGTTCACTAAGGATCTACATACCGTTTTTGTGAAAAATCACTTCAAGAGGGCTTCTATATACTTTAAAATATAATTTTATTATCCTATTACTCGTGTTGTGTTTGACCATTGGCTCCTGTACTTAATTTTATCCGGGCTTTATTTGAACAATAACATTCGAGTAGCAGTGGGTGTATGGTGTATGCCAGTAGCGTGCAGTCCATAAAGGCTGAAAAGCTGTGCCTACCTATCTTTTTGCAGATTTATGAAAAAAGTTCCAGAAATTTCAAACAATTCTTATTTCTTGATCGTTCTACCGTAAAAAAATGCTTCTGCTTGACAAATGTCTAGTTTTTGTTGCAATTTGCCTTAAGCGTCTTACCATTCACACGTTATGGTATGATGAATAATGGTAATCAACACCTAAAAAGTTACAACTTACCCTTGATCAAGGAGCGATGCACGCCACTGGTATGTGCCGTGGATGGCGGATGGTAAATAACCCTCTCCCGGACTATTGGCTCATGGGGAGGTTTCCCATTAGCCTTCGATTAATGGTGTTTAGCTACAGGATCCTTTGTTTTAGTTTCCAGTCAACACGTTCCCAGATTTCAGAGAAGAGTGGGGCTACTGAATGTTATGATATGGGTCATGTTGGAAATGTTTACTTCCGCCATTCATTGAACTTCTGTTTATCTTATATATTATAATGTGATTTGGTAAAGTTTCTGAATTATTATCGTTTGCTGCCATAAGCCATACAGAACTTCAGCCAACCGTACGGAAACACGAGTAATTTGGAACAATTCCTATACTACTTTTAGTCTATATCTACTTTCAAATACAATATTGTTCGGGTAGGATCGTTATCGTAGGAAACTGACCTTATCTTTGGAGTAAACATGCGAATTTTTGTTAAGAGGAACGACTGTGCTCCCTGTTTCACACATAACTTAATTTTGGATGTGAGGCCAAAATACCCATCCAATCTGAATGATATGTATTTTTTAAGTAAAGGTTTAGTAAATATCTAGTACGTATGAGAATTATACGATTTATTTTTTGTTTTTGTTTTAAATTATTTTTGTTTTAAATTATGAAGTAGGCCATGAAAAAAATTCATAATTTTAGAGGCAACTTTGCGGGTTTATAGAATTTTAAAAAATATCATATTTGATATGCAAATATGATTACGTAAATAAGAACATAAAAACAAAACATTTAAAAAAAGGTCGATATTTCAAAATATGTACGGCAAATTTATGTTCCAACGTAAATTGGTCGTTTCTAATTTAATTTAAAGTCCCACCATAATGCTTATTTTAATATTAAAAAATATATATATATTTCACTATATTTTCAAAGCAAACGGGGTAAAACTTTTTTTAAAATCATCGTTAGCCCCCAAATAATTGTTAAATATGCGTCTAAAATCCCGGAAAATCAATTACTTTTAAAATTCTTCTCATTCGTACTAGGTATTTACTAATCATTTAATTTAAAAAATATATCATTAGGTTTAGGTGAGTATTTTGACCTCAAATCCAAAATAAAATTTTGTATGAAACCGGCCGTACAGCCGTTTCTCTTAATGGTATGCTATACATATATATTATTAGAGTTCAGGGCCCGCACTAGACTACGATAGGTAAATTTACTCACCATCAAAATATTATTACACAGTTTCTACACATAAGAGTCACCGAGGGAAATAATTTCTTTCAAGGCCTATGTCATCTTTGGGGATGCTGTGTGGAGGGTCTTTTAGAGGATAGGAAGTTGTGAACCTGGGTATTGAAGAGAAATATGTTGTAGGAGGGAGGAAACACAGGAGCCAGCAGATCATTCCACAGCCGAGCTGTTGAACAAAAGAACGTATCACAGACGCGACCCGTCCTCGTGTGACAAATCTCAACCATGTACAATTGTCGGGCGCGCCTTTGGCGTGTTTCCGGACTGTGCACCGGTACCGAAGGGATCAATGACGCTAGTTTCTCAGAGAATCTTTCATTGAAATATCGGTAAAACAAGAACAGGATTCCCACCTAGCGTCGGTGCTCCAGAGATTGCAATCAGTTTCTAAGTTTATGTGTAAGGCGAACTATCAAACGGACCGCCCGTTTCCGCACAGAGTCAAAGGTATGTTTAGATATGTTGGGGTTCCCGACCAGAGGTGGCTGTCAAATTCCACACTGGGGCACACTTGCGATTTGCACGGGGTCAGCAGTTGTGTATATATGGGCCCTGTATAGTACGGCCAGTATATGAGAGGCTAACTTTACTCTGGCATCGATGGGTATATCCTTGTGTACAACGATATATCTAAATTAGGAAAAATCAAGTAAAATTAGCAGTTTTTTAAAGACATGTAATACATTTAGTAATGGTCCGCGGTTACCTACAAGCCTCACCGGAGGTAGACGATTCAAGAGCAGGACCTAATAAAAATAAACATTTATCAACCGCACAACCTAAAATAAATAAACATTTCATATTAGTAAAAAGCATTAACTTTGTGGCTTGTCATAATTATAAACGCGTAAATTCATTTTTAACCACTTCAATTTAATGTATTAATCTCGATCGGTTTCGGAAGTACCCTTGCCTCGTCAGGAATATATTAAATTATACATGAATATTTAGGTGTTGGCGTGGGAGCCGACCAAAAGGTAAGTAGGGGTTTTTTGGAAGAACAAAGATTCACTGGAAAAATGTATAAATAAATATACTACAGGATAAATTTACTTAGTTATTCAATATATTAGAATTATTATTTAGGGCTTTTCGAATTTCCAGTGCTTCTAAATTATATATTTTATGTCTTTATTATTTACAGTGAAGAATTTGAACGTATATTTATTAAAAATGTGATCGATTGAAATGAGATGATTGGCAAATTCATAACGGGTAATACGGGGAGGGTACTTACGAAACCGGTCGAGATTATTACATTCAATTGAAGTGGTTCAAAACAAATTTATACGTTTATATTATTAATAAACATTTAATTAATTTTCATTTCAAATTTTCTAACGCACTTGAATACCATAAGCATCGTTAAATACTAATAAGTACATTATTAGTGTTCCCTCTTACGAACCTTGTGGGCACCCCGTCCGATCCGGGGTGGATTGTTACCCTCCCCTTGAGCCGGCGACACGCGATTTTCAAGTTTAATACCCCGATAACTATTAACGCGCTCCGATTGCCGGGCCTGTTAGCTCTGACGAGATTGCCAATCGATCCCGGCGCTGCCTGTGTGCCTATGTAGGGTCGAACATTAATATCCAACCGATCCACTACTGCCTTGGCGAATTCAAAATTTCATCTTGCTTTGCACGCGTTTTATGATAGAAAACGTTTTTAGGTTTGATCACTTTTTAAATTCCAGGACCAATTTCCTTTCTTTTCCGACTATGCTGTGATTTCTCTCAGGGCCTTTGTCAGTCACTCTCCCAGTCTCTCGGGTCAAGTCATCTTTGAGGATGTTTTTATTGAGAATCTTTTTACGGAAGGGAACTTGGGTCTTGAAGAGATCTTTAGTGTTTTATTTTAATCGAGTTTGTTACCTTTGTAATTCGCGCTGGTAAAACTACCTCTGAAATCTTTTGACCCTATTTTTCTTGGTAAATATTGGGCGTTCATGCATAGCGTTTTGGTCAATGCGTTTGACTTTGAGTTGGGAAGTTGTAGGGTAGTACGTCGCAAGTTTATATTGACGCTGATTCTTTCTGAGCTCGTTTGTGGCAATTCCCAACTTACTTTCCGCAGATTATTTTTTGGTCCAAAATACCAAATGCTTTACAAAAACGACTAAAATACATAAGCAAATTTATACGTGTTGAAGTTCTGATATGATCTAAAATTTAGTTTCGTATTTTGTGTTGTTAATGGTAACTAGACGATGATTGACTTTACAAATCTTACAAATCTGGCTTTAACGCTTTTAGTCAGGCATGTCGAAATCAACCCTGCCTCAAATGATTTCGCTTTTTATACAATTACTACCCTCCATTTGATCTATCAATATTCCAACAATATGCAAGCTCCCCCTGCGGTAATAAAAATAATGGTTAATACTTTTTTACTGTGCCGTGTCAACCAAAGGGGTACTAAAAATTAATTCCCGATTGCCAAGGGTTTTATTATGTCAGGGAGGCAGAGAAGGCTTTTTCGTTTCTAATAAAGGAAGTATCAATTCTCAAATTAAATTAATGTTTAATTAGTCATGGTTTGAAAAATACACGTTTTCAATCAGTGCATAGAATTTCTGGGGCTACCGAGTGCAGTTATTATTTATTTATTTATTCTTTTTTCACCACCAATTTAGACCACTTACAAACATTATTAAAAAAAATATATATTTATGTACACAAACCATTATTCTGGGAACACATTGAAAATGGTAATTCTCCAGCAAAAAAAAAAACAAAGAGCATGCAGGTAGGAACGTACAATACAAAACAAAGGAAAACATACATTAAAATTAAAGTTCTTCACGTATTTAACATATTAAGTATGCTTCAATATAAAGTTTTTATTTGACCCAAAGATATATTAATGTAATAATTAAGAAAAACTTTTTTTAAACCACTGCTTTTAAAAACAGTTGCTTAAAAAAAGTTATTCTTTCTTCAAATATATGTGTAGTTAATTCGAAGCCCCATTAATAAAATAATAAGAATTACTTTGTTTACACCATTGTTTTTAATATATAAATATCAATATATTTCAAAAGCGAAGCTTTTCTCACCAGGATACACATTATACTAAAAAATAATGATAAGTATGGACAAATGATAAACACATAGCTTCCCTTTCGAAACATGTTGATATTTGTATATTAAAAATAGTGTTGTAAACAATGTAATTCTTATTAATTTATTTATAAATTTTTCTCATTTATTTTATTAATAATGGCTCCACAAAATCATTACACATCTTCCGACGAAAATATTTTAAAGTAAACTACTTCACAGTACACATTAACATGGATTAGGAATGTGTGTTTATGATAGAGAACATTTGATTGTTTGTTTTTGTAACCGCAGGGTGGAATAGGACCTACTACCTAGTGGTTCTGGTAGGTATGTGAAAACGTATAATTGTAAGTAGAATTTTTGTAAACAGACGACGTTGAAAAATACTCGCCTCTTGGACAAACTTGTAAGTCGTGCTACGTTTATTAAAAGTGTATAATTTATGAACTCTATAGGTATTCCCATTTCACAGTTGATGTTATCGTAAAAAAATATTTTGCAGTCTTTCCAGGAACAGCGAATGACTGTTGTAATATAGAGACTGGAGACCATACTGGGGAAATATATTCTAGACGGTTCCGCATAAATGCACACATCCAACGGCTCGGAGGGCTTTGAAGCAGAGAATGGACGGTTACCTCGAGAGGGTTTCCTAATGGGGTAAGAATAACCTCGTCGAATTTAATGTTACAAAAGACCCAATCATGTCTTATTACGTCTAAAGGGGATTGAAATGTCAATCTAGTCTCCTTTAATGGAAGAAATCTTCCCAACAAGCCCCCCATTGATAAGCTAAGTGACCAGCTCAGGTACGGGGGCTCTATCGAAGCCAGAGTAAAGTTAGCCTCTCAGCTAAGCGTACTGTTCAGAGTCCGTAGATATTTTAATAGTACACAACTGCTGACCCCGTACAAATCGTAAGGTCTCCTTTGTAATAATATTTTTATGGTGAGTAAATTTACCAGTCGTGGTATTGTGTGAGCCCTGAACAACATGGTATATGTTCACTAGTTTCCAATCGTGCTAATATAACCAATGTATATTAGATGAGTTGAGACTATTCTACTGGTAATTCATTAAAGTATTTTCTCCGAATCGTTATTTTGGAAAACGGCTCGCATGTGGGACATGTTATCGGCATTAGTTTTCCCCTTTATTGAAAACTGGGTTGTGCTATAGTTTTCCTGATTTACGATATCACAGTATGAGCAAGGGAGCTCTTGTGAGGTGTCACAGTATAATACAGTTACAATTTTTCTAGAACCTTTAAAATACAATTTTATTTTCATACCAATAAAGTAGGAACGTTGGTACCTTTTTACAAAATACACAATTCAGCTTGATAAACTGAATAGGTGTTTACCAGAAGATATTTACCTCAAATGCCACAAAAATATTTGTCAAGTCATCCTCTTCTCTGCGCCGTGCTCCTCAGTTCAGTGTGTTCACATCTCGGGGAAAATGAATCTGTTATTGAGTTGGAAGTATTGATCTCAACTTTTCTGGATTATGTAAATTACACATTGTGTCCGAATAACATGCTTTTGGGGCCTCGATATAGGAGACTGGTATAGAATTGACGTAACGCAAGACATGGCCATCCCACGATTAGGTTGCTATAAATAAGCCGTTTAAAATTCCATTCCCGCTAGGTGTTAATATTGACAGCAATTTTCACTGAAATTGTTGCTTTGTCCAAATTTTCCGAGTGGGAATAAAAAACAGGTGATTTGTATAATTGTCATATTAATTAGCACTACACGATAAAGCACATACACAAATATGAGGTGAACCTCATCCTTACTATCCTCAATGTTTACTGAAATGTACCCCTTTATACTTTTGTCGAATGACCAGGTGAAAAAAGTTGTCAGTACCTACTTATGTAATATCTATAGATTTAAAATTTAATTCCAACAGTGAGTTATTTTCATAAAGTTTGATTTTGACTCGCATTCTCTCACATATCGCTCTCCATTACCGCGTGAACCCCAATAATTGAGCACTACCCGACAGACCTGAGCTTATTCGGAGTAAAAAAATTCTACCTCATTTTTGTCTACATTTAATTTTATATCTATTAAAAAAATAAAATAATATCACACGTCGCCACTGGATGCTGATCACGTGGTATGTGCTCCGTCTTGTTCCAGTATTTAAAGTATCAATTTTTAATGAAGTGTTTAAAAATAATTCAATACTTCAAATACTAAAAGGAAAACGAAATTACCAATTCATCACAGAAAGTCGCACAAGATTTAAATTCGTATTCTCACTACCTGAAGACATTGGAAATTATGGAACTCTCAAATGCAATTAAAAAACATTTCAAAATTAGTTTCCGAAAACCAAGCAAACTGAAAAAAATACATACACGTATTCATACTCATATACCCCTATACGATTTTACTCTCATGCTATACGTTAAATTTCCTACGTCACATTGTACTTACCTATATTATATTATGTTTATTATACCTTCTCATTCAAAACTTGTGGATGTGTACTCTCTTTTTCCATTATGTAAACCACCAACTCTAACATTATCGTGTAAACCATTTTCAAGCATTATTTTGCAAACACAATATGTACACACTCTTTCTCTATGCATTGCTCAAAAGAGATCTATAGTATTGTTAATTGAATTAAAATGTATTCAATTTCAATAATAAAAAAAATAATTGTTTTTTAAAAGCAGGACCGTTACAGACGAGAACAGCGCATGCTACGTGAAGAATGTCGTCGGAGAACAAAATGACTACTACATTTTATACTTCAAATAAACTCGCTGGTTTAAGTCTGCTTGGTACGAGCGAATTCACCCTATATACAACACCTCTGCCATAGGTCATCCCAAGTGGTTCGCTACGTTTGGTGACTTAGCAGGGGTGCCCGGGTTCATGGGGTAAGGTTTGTCCAGGTCTTGGCAGCGGATGCGTTAGCCTACCTACTGCGTGGTGGGTCGGATCGGGAGAGAATGGTTGAGGGAGACCCTTTACAACTGGCTACCGTTGTCCAGGCCGCTCGATAGTACAGGGGCCCGAACCTCAGGCTCACGACTGAGGGTGGGCTGCCCCACCAGCGAGTGTAAAAACCCCGCCGCTGCTGTTGTGCCGATTCGTGACCGGAGGGGACCCAGCAGTAGCGTTTGGGGCGCATTAGGAGCCCTTCCCAGCCAGACTCTCCCAACCATAGCCTTGCACCGCAGTCGGTGGGATGGATTCATACGTCCGTCAGTCCTGGATACCCTGACCCCCAGCTTCCTACCCACCCTTTATACCTAATCCTTCCCTTGCTTTCCTTTTCTTATAAAACCCCCAAAAATAATTTAAAAAACATGGAATCACAAAACTTAAACAATAATAACATTATTACAACGGCGAGTAGTAGGCGTCCCCGGTGCAGGCCAAAAATGTTGGTAAATTTTACCAACATTCGAGGCCTGCACAAAAATTTAAATTCTGTCCACCATAACCTTCAATCCCAACGCCCAAACCTTTTATTCCTCTCCGAAACGCAGATAGCTGAGCCTCCTGACGCCTCCTATCTGGACTGCCCGGGCTTCACCCTCGTAGGCAAGTTCAGACCAAAAGGAGGTGTTTGTTTGTATAGCCGAGCTGACGTCAACTGTGTGCGACTGTTGAGTCTGGAAAATTCCAGATTTGACGTAATGTGGGTGCGCGTCAGTCTTGCCAGTACGGTAAGATTTTATGCGTGTTTGTACCGCTCACCAAACCTCAGCGAATCAGACTCATCCGAGCTATTTAAACATTTGAGCGAAACTATTGATGACCTCTTACCCCGCTACCCTTCGGCCGAGTTTGTTGTTCTGGGGGACTTCAATGTTCATAATGAACCGTGGTTGAAGTTCTCATGTTCAACAAACTCGGCTGGCCGACAGGCGGAATTCTTTGCCCTTTGCCATGGGTTGGAGCAACTGGTTCAGGAGCCTACGAGGGTTCCTGATGTCCAGACTCACCGCTCCAATCTGTTAGACCTATTTTTAACCACCGAGCCACGTGGTTATGGGATTGATGTCGCAGCGCCTTTAGGATCGTCCGACCATTGCCTGGTGACGACATCAATCCCTATTAACTTCAGACCCCCAATTGAGAGGCTGAAGAGAAAAATGTGGCACTATAGGTCAGCAGATTGGTTCGGTCTGCGGGCGCATTTTAATGCTTTCCCATGGTCAGCTGTCTGTTTTCAGACTTCGAATCCGTCCAGATGTGCCCAGGAAATTAGTGAAGTCATCACATCTGCGATGGATGGCTTCATTCAATCAACCATTAAAGAAACTGGCGTAGGTTCAAAGCCGTGGTTCAGTCGACAATGCTCCGAAGCAGTTCGACGAAAAAACGCGGCTTACCGAGCCTACAACACATCTCGAACGTCAGAAAACAGATCAGCATATAACAAATTGGCAAAGGACAGTAAGAGAATCATCAATAGGTCAAAATTTGAGCACGACCTACAGATCAGTAAAAAGCTAGCTGCCTGCCCGCATGGCAGCAGGGCGTTCTGGTCGCTAGCGGGCTCCATAGGTCGCAATTTCTGCAAATCCAGTCTGCCGCCTCTTACCAGACCTGACGGTTCACTAGCAAACACTGCTACCGAAAAGGCCAACCTTTTAGGGAAAATGTTTGCAGAAAACTCGGCCCTCGACGACCGGGGTGCCATCCCGCCGTCGGTTCCTCACTGCGGCTTCTATATGAAAAAGCTGAGGATACGGCATCGGGATGTACTCCTTGTCTTACGGGGGCTCGATGTTAATAAAGCTAGTGGGCCTGACGGAATACCTGCCCTGGTATTGCAGAGGTGTGCTGCAGAAATCGCTCCAGTTTTGACAAAGCTCTTTAAAATGTCCCTGAAATGTGGCTCTGTGCCCTCTGGTTGGAAAAAAGCGGTCATTCATCCTATACCTAAGAAAGGTGACCGCTCCAACCCGGCCAACTACCGCCCCATAGCGATCACATCAGTTCTGTCCAAGGTGATGGAACGTGTGATCAACGACAAACTGCTTACATACCTCGAGAAGAACAAAATCATTAACGACCGCCAGTATGGATTCCGGCGGAACCGCTCGTGCGGTGATCTTCTCGCGTATGTGACGCATGTTTGGGGACGGTGTCTGGAACGTTATGGTGAGACTCAAACGGTCTCACTGGACATTTCTAAGGCCTTTGACCGGGTTTGGCACCGAGGACTTGTCAACAAACTGCCTTCTTACGGACTTCCCGTTTCCTTGTGTACGTGGATTGCCGACTTTTTGAGGGAGAGATCGATTCAGACGGTTGCTGATGGTTTCATCTCTTCCTCGCATTCAATAAATGCTGGCGTCCCACAAGGATCGGTTCTGTCTCCGACATTGTTTTTGTTGCACATCAATGACCTCTTGACATGTGCACCAATCCATTGTTACGCGGATGACAGTACAGTCCATGATTGCTTTTTGTTTGACAAGCCCCCAAAGGGCACACAAACTCCAACGGCTCGGAGGGCTTTGAAACAGAGAATGGACAGTTACCTTGAGAGGGTCTCCTCTTGGGGTAAGAATAACCTCGTCGAATTTAATGTTTCAAAGACCCAATCATGTCTGATTACGTCTAAAAGGGATCGAAATGACAATCTAGTCTCCTTTAATGGAAGCAATCTTCCCAACAAGCCCTCCATTGATATGCTTGGTGTAACCTTAAGTGAACAGCTCAGGTATGGGGGCTCCATCGAAGCCAGAGTAAAGTTAGCCTCTCAGAAGCTGGGCGTATTGTACAGAGCCCGCAGATACTTTAATAGTACACAACTGCTGACCCTGTACAAATCGCAAGTGCGCCCCACTGTAGAATTTGGCAGCCACCTCTGGTCAGGAGTCCCAAAATATCTGAAAAAAAAACCTTGACTCTGTGCAGAAACGGGCGGTCCGTTTGATAGATTCGCCTATCTTAACAAACGGGTTGCAATCTTTGGAACACAGACGTCAGGTGGGAATGCTGCCCTTGTTCTACCGGTATTTTAATGGAAGATGCTCCGAGGAACTAGCGTCATTGATCCCTTCGGCACCGGTGCATAGTCAGGAAACACGCCAAATGCGCGCCCAACATTTGCACACGGTTGACATTTGTCACATGAGAACGGGTCGCTTCTACGACTCGTTCTTGTGTTCAACAGCTCGGCTCTGGAATGATTTGCCGGCCTCTGTGTTTCCTCCATCCTATAACATGGGTCTCTTCAAGATCCAAGTTCACTCCTTCCTATCCCCTAAAAGATCCTCCACACAGCATCCCCAAAGATGATATAGGCCTTGAGGGAAATTATTTCCTCCTTGGTCTCCTGTGTGGAGTTACTGTAAAAAAAAAAAATTGCTCCCAATCATCTGGAGTCATTGAGACTATGGTATCCCCAAATGGGGTATGTTGTAAGGCTGAAGGTAGTGGGAGCGAAATGAGATAATAAACTAATAGGAAGGTGAAAAAGTACCTCGCTATTCAGATCTGGTCACCAAATATGTGTTATGTAACGAAAGGATGGCCCTGAGATGAGTTCTAGCTACTCGTCTTAACAAATAAGCTAGGCAAGCAATCGCATCATCTCCCTCCATAATTAACCAATCAGGCGATTCTAGCGCCCAAATTAAACCAATCAGATCATAAATTAACAAAGCAGGAGCAAGCGTCGCGAGCGCCAACGGCGGCTTAGCGGCCGCTCCTTGCTGCCCTTGAAATTCACTTCCCGTCTGGAGCTCAAGGAGTCAACAGCTTCTTTGAAAAGAGGTCGGCTATTTTGTGTTACTAATTTGTTACGGCAAGTACTACGCATGCGGGTTGAAAACCGGAGCTAGACGTGCCATTTCCTGCCAAAACACTCAACATGGTGACTTACCAATTAAAAGTCAATTAAATTCAGTGCAGAGATGTCCAGCCCTGGCGTCATTGCCAACAACTCCCGCCACCCGACCAGATCACCTCATGTAAGCTGATTTTCCATCTCCCCCAAATGTGTTGTTCAAGCCCTTGTTACATTTGCGTTACCCGGTTAGAGATTTGAATCAGAAAGAGAGAAATTTTACGATAGAATCATGTCTAGAATAGGACCTTTTTACTAACTACTCGATTGTTCTTAACCTACAATGTTTGTCCAACTTTACAATAAACTCTGAGTATGAAAGCAGTTTACTGGACTCATTTAACGTAGAATTAGAGACGCCCTCAACCCAAATATAAGATTGCGATCGATTCACGACCCTGAACGATGAGAACCTAATGCCACTGCCGATCTGAGCTAAACTAATATCCGGACCAGACTTCACATCTAAGAGGCCATCTCCAGGGTAAGTCCTGCCGATGTAATTGTCTCCCATAACTCCCCCTTGTAACCCAATCTTCCTCTTCCCTCTACCTGACATCCTCATTTTCGTAAAACTGTCGTCCAACTAGGGGCTTCATTATCCTCCTACCGTAATATATGTCTAAAGTCATTACAAGGAAGGTTTCAATTCTGAATGATGGTCTTTCACCAGGCGATGTTAAGAATATATTCCACTCTGGAACGTGCCGCAAATATTATTATTATTATTATTATTGTGAAACAGCACGAATTAATTTTAAAATAAATTAGTTCTGGACGCCGGGATTCAAACCCGCAACCTCCGGATACGTAGTCGGGAGCCTTACTCCTCGACCACGGAGACCGCCTACATTTATTATTTAAAAAAAAATATTACTGTATTTCCACACCTGAGTAATTAACAAAAAAATAACCATTATAATTTAATTTTTAATGCCTTGCTATTTTATTTATATTAATAATAAAATAATTGCTTATTAAAATTTCGAATAAATTTTTTTAATTAATTACTTAACACTTATTTTTAATTTTTGTTTGTGTATTTAATTTTTTCTATTTTCTAATTATTTGTCTATACTTGTCATCATTTTTAGTACGTATTTTGTTTATCCTGATGAGGGGAGCTTTGCTTCTGAAACATGTAGATATTTCCAAATTAAATATAGTGGTTTTAAACAAAGTTATTGTTATTAATTTAATACTTCTTAAATAAATCTTTAAAGATATTAAATTTGATTAACTTGAATGAGCCAGTTGTGCCCTTATATAACACCCTTGTTAAAATATGGCATTAAAGTTGGTGAATTGTTTTGATAGATTTCAATAAATGTAAGTGATAAGTAACTGCCAGCGTTCATTGAAAAAAATTGCGCTTGTACCGCGTATCAATTGAACATATTCGTACAAGTTATATCCGATGCTAGATTTAACTTTATTTGATATTTTTAAAATTTTTATAACTACGCGCTACACTTTTTCATGTTATGTAATTGCCTCTCGCTGTCTGCCATCCATCTTCACCCCATTCCACCCCCATAATATGTTGACTGCCTCCTCACTTAACCGTATCTTCTTAGAAGCACAAGATTAATATTATTAAGTAGGGAAATTTCCGCCCTGGTTATGCCTTCTAGCAGCACCTATGGTAAATTCGGCGCTGTGTACATTATAACAGTATGAAGTACTACGCTCTTTAAATAATACACATAAAACGAGTTTAATACATCCTTTGATGGCTTTGTTCTGTCTTTTAAAAACAATAAAGACAGTCTTCATTGCGAACTAGAACGGCAACAGTTTTTCACCGCTTTTATCAGCCGGTAATAAAAAAACATTACATTCTTATATGAATTTTCCGGCCTGAAAATTGGGGAAATGTGGTTTCATAGTAATAATGAAACTTGACGTGGGCTTATCACTCCCTTTGAGAGCGTAACGCGGATATTCCCTGTAATGTAACAAAGACATATCTTCACCCTGGAGATGCCCCAAATCCGCCTCTCTATGAGGGAATCCGCCTAGGAAGTATCATTATTTTACTCCGAGAGGTTTTCCATGCTGGCACTTTATTTTTACGCCAAATTTCTCGGCGTCGTAAATTTTTAAAAGATTTTACGCGGAGTGAGTTGTGTCATTACGCGTTTTAAGGCCCGCCTTAGACGAGACGAGCATCTAGTTAAGTTTTTCGACACTTATCAAAAGGGCTTTTTCTGTTTAAGCGTTCGAAAAAAACAGCAACCGTTTTGAATATCACACTTTTCATACTTTTGGCTGGCACTTTTACACAATTGAGTGTTCGTAGATCCGTACTTTCCAAGATAAGAATCTAGCCAAGTTTTCCGAAAGGTACCGAGTTAAAATGGCAACAACAGATTAAAAACATTTTATTAAACATTTCCCTATACGCGCTCGTTACCTACTACAGAAATTAGTAATTGATAAAGACAAATATTATGAATATTATTTGTACAAATAAGGACACAGGTCGGTGAATAAACAACACGCCAGGTTGTTTGACCAAGTTATTTGACCAAGTTGTTAGAACCACATCAAATTTAATACTGCATCGATATGGACACCTTTATACCAAGTCCATATTGAGAATCGAAAGTATTCAACGTAAATTCTTTAAGCATATAAATTATAGATTAAATGTACACTTTGCAAATAACACCGAATCATTAAAATTCCACAAAATCATCACGATTAAAACACGACGCTTAATATTTGATCAAATCTTATTGTTTGACATTATGAATAAAGGGCCTGGACTCGCCAGAGTTCACCAATTTTATAAAATTTCATATACCATCAAGACCAATCCGATAAATCGATTTTTTTTTATTTGCCCGTAGGACTAACCTTAGATTAAATTGTTTGAATCCCCGTATTTGTTCACAATACAACGTACAATTTAACAATATCGACATTCTTAATAATACCCTTTCAAAATAATCGAAGTAATGCGTACGACCATAAATTGATGTACTATAAGAGTATAAAATACATCGAGAGCATCTCCTTTCCCGACATCATCTTCCCCTTCTTCTTTCCCTTTCTTTCTTGTTGTGTTTTTCGCTTATTAGCTTAATAAAACACCTGTATTTAACCAATGTTACCAATGTTATAAATATAAATAAATCGTCACGTGGTTATATTGTATGACAGTTATTGTTGACGGCTTAATAAAAGGTTGTTGAAACATCGGAATTTTTTGTTGTTGTAAAAAACGCTGACGAATTGAGAATCGGTGGTTCACGAGGACGGTTAACATTCCAAATTTTTTATAATGGTATTAATCAACGATTTCTGATGATGTCAAAGGTGACGGGGCATCAAACAACTCGGCCTTAGTTAGAAAGTTTCTTTTCATAGCCATAACATTAATCATGTTAAATTGTTTTGCCCTGAATGCAATAAACTCTGGAAATAAACATTCCGTAATGGAGACGTTTTAGATATTTCAAATTTCCTCCATAAAATAAAACTACATGGTGTTATAGAAAATTCAGTTCATTTACTCGCAGGATTACAGGAGTAATTAAAATTAATGAATTTACTCTTGCGGGTAACGTGTAATTTTCAAGAAAATGTTTCTAAATGTTGGAGTATTTTCTAAACTTCAGATTATGTCCCGCCAACCGAAATGAAGAGTAATTTATTCGAAAGATAAATATATTTTCTTCCAATTTCTTCAAGTATAATGGTAATTTCATTTCCAATACAGGCACAGAGATACCTACCTAAGCAAATAATTGTCTTGACTTTCAAAAATAAGATAATGATTGGATTCATCATAATAAGCAAACGCAATCCAAATATCGTAAACTTTATAATCAGCCAAATAAAGTTTGGTGTAGCTTGGCATTAAATTGTAGATACTTATTATTTTGGAACTGCAAAACGTCATTATGCTGGCAACATAAAGCTACTCACTTCGTCTTTGAAATGGGTTTTTATATTTTCAAGTATTCTTATTTTATATAGTTTGTTTAAAAAAAAAAAAAAGTAAAACTTCATTCCAAATGTATTTTTTACCCTTTTTTAATTTCTAATTTTGATTTGCTAATTTGATTTTGTTTTTTTATTTATTTATTTATTTATTTAACATCTTATACACAGTTATTTCGATACATACGTTTAATAATTTCGACAAAATCGACTTTCCTTTTAATAATTATCCTTCTTGCAAAGCGTTAAATAATGAAAAAAGTTTAAAAATAAAATTATCTTAGAATAAAGATGTAGAATCAACTTATTTCAGAACGTACCACTAATTTTTGAACAACGTTTGGTTTAAGTAAAATATGTGCACTTGGAAAAATGTGATTTTTAAAAATACAATCATATTATTATGAGCTATCTTGCTGACACCATTTGAAACATTTAAACGCTCGTTTTGTGTCTACTATTAAATGTCAGACTGTACAAAAGTTTTGCAAAATATGGGATTAAAATATATACAAATTCTCAAAAATTAAAAAAAAATTATGCCAAGGAGAACCAAATTAGGTTAAGCAAGATAACATCCAAACTAACTAATTAACTAACCGTCAATCCTCAGGGGTAGGCAGAGTGGACGGACCGGCTAACAACTCGATCTTGGCATACACTTCTTGCTTCATTCACTTTCATACAAAGTCTCATGCATTCTCTTCTGTTATTCCGACTTCTGACATGGCCTTACTCAAGTATTTGATTCACTTGATCGTGCCATGCCTTTCTCGGTCGTCCTCGGCTTCTTCTTCCATTAATATTTGCGTCATATATTCTCCTTACACTCCTTTCTTTGTTCATTCGGTCTACTTGCCTAAATCATTTAACCGTCCCTTAATCTAACTTATTACGCTTTCATTAGCTTTGAATTCTTTACGAATCCCAACATTTTCACACAATCATACATGGTTTACCACACATTCGTCTCATAGATCTAATTTCTACAGCATTCAGTCTATTTTAATTCTTCCTCTGCCAGTTCCATGCTTCACTGCCATACTCCAATAGCATGTAATAGTATCCAATAGTATATGAGTTATTATTAGTTATATATAATAGTATCCGACAGCATATGAGTTATCATTAGTTATACATAATAGTATCCAATAGTATATGAGTCATCATTAGCTACATTCTCGTATAATAGTATCCAATAGTATATGAGTTATCATTAGTTATATATAATAGTATCGAATAGTATATGAGTTATCATTAGATATATATAATAGTATCCAATGGTATGTGAGTTATCATAAGTTATATATAATAGCATCCAATATGAGTTATCATTAGTTATATATAATAGTATCGAATAGTATATGAGTTATCATTAGTTATACATAATAGTATCTAATAGTACATGAGTCATCATTAGTTACATACTCGTATAATAGTATCCAATAGTATATGAGTTATCATTAATAATAGTATCGAATAGTCTATGAGTTATCATTAGATATATATATAATAGTATCCAATGGTATGTGAGTTATCATAAGTTATATATAATAGCATCCAATAGTATATGAGTTATTATAATAGTATCCAGTAGTATATACATAATAATAATTAGTTATATGTAATAGTATATATTTTATTATTTGTTACTTTGATAACTTAAATGTACAAAAAATAACTAAAATAAAAAATTGAAAAAACAAAAATGCTTCTTTTGAGACATTTTTTTAAAAAGATTTTTCTTTCTGGCTCCGTGTGATATATGTATCAACATATAATTCAGAGAAACTGAAAAGAAAAAAAGTTTAAGTAAATTGATGTTCATTTAGAATCTAAGTCTACAGGATAGCAACTAAATGGAACAGGTGTCGTCTTATGAGATGCACGTTTTTCAAATAGGTACAGATGGTTAAAAAAATATAGAACTTCAATAGTTAAAGTAAAGACACTCGTAATTTATATAAAATTGATAGAAGATAGGAAAAAGCGGAAAGGAAAAAAAAGGAATAAAAAAAAACAGGAAAATAGGGAAATTGAAATGAAAGGAAGGGAAGAAAGAGTCAAAATAAAGGAAGGCATAAATCAGAGAAAATAATGATAAATGAAAGTGAATAATGAAGCAGGTAAATTGAAAAAAGACAACAATGTTCACTGAATCCATTTCTTCACCTGCCTACCCTAAATTACTATTTGCGCTTTAGATTGCTACGTATGCCGGCTGATTAAAACCCAGCCTCATTCCCAATCTCAGAGCAGGAACCCCAATTCCCAAAACGCCTACTAGTGTGTCTACCTGTTTCACATGAACAGGAGTACTCCAAATTAAATACAAAATATTGCACATGCTAAATTTAATTTCAGAATATAAATAGTCGCTTTAAAATAACATAAATTTCATTAAGAAATTAGGTTTTACAGGTTTTCACGGGCACAGTACACATTATTTATTTCTTCTTCTGGTGTCATCTACTATGTGTGGTTGGTTATGATAAGGGCAGAGTTCAACCTTCAGGTTGTAGCCCGGAACAACTTTGGGGAACTGCCCTTAGTTATTTTAAATAGGAATCCGTATGCGGCGTCTTCCTCTGCTACGCCTTTCACCAATCTCACCCCGAATTACCAATTGGGTAATGTAGTATTTATCATTCTTTATAATGTGACCAAGATGATGGAATTTTTGTTTTTTATATATTTAAAATTTTTCAAATCTTTTTTATTTTTATTAAATGGTATTTAAGGTACATTAATTTATCGTATGTAACATTGCAAAATATAAGTATATTAGAATACTTTATTATATTTACTAGGGATTCCTGTTTTGAGGCGGACTGTTGATTGTTGTGTTGGTGTTACTGATAGTTACATTGTGTCCATTATTTTTCTGATTTTCTCATCTTCATGTATACTTAGCCATATTTTGATTGTTGTTTTCGAACTTTTGAATCTCGGTGTAATTTTTAATATCATTTGGAAGAGCATTATCCAATTTTGTTGAAGAGATGTATTTAATCTTGCAATATTAATTAGATTTGAGGTTTTTGCTAGCGCAGTTTAATAATTCTTGGTCATACGGTGAAAGACATGAAGAGGAAGGAATAGATGGGTTATAAACCCATGGTATTTTGAAGATTCGCCTATATCTACATTCGAAGGCTTCTATCTTCCGAGTTGATGCATGGTTTAGGTTTCCATGCCGTACAGAAGAATAAAGAAAACATAATTAGAAAACAATAATAATTAAATATAAGTATTTAATATTACCCATGTTATAACAAGCCAATGTTTATTGCATAGGCAATGTGTACAGTCTATCCGTTTGCTTAACCGAAGTTTTGTTACCGGAACAACATACACGTTGTATATGGTAAACTTGTGCCGATAAACAAAATGGAAAAGTTTGACACAACAAGGTGCTCGAGATATCCGGGAAAGTTTCCCGAGGGCGGGCCCTAAGGGCCGGTGTTACTTAGACACCTGAGGCACACTGTGACATCGGATACCGAATAGTCTATTTTGTTTACAAGACCGGTATTTTTTTAAACTTGATATACGTTGTTTAGGCATGTCGGGTATTTAAAAAAAAATGTCTATTTTCATTCGATTTCGAAAAGTTTTGAACGCTATAAATATGCTCTTTTATATATGTCAAACCTATTTGTCTTGTTTTTGCACATCAGATACGTTTTACATTGTCCATGCTATTTTTAAAGGTTAGGTTTTTTTTAAACGTGTCTTACGTAATCTGTGGAATTTGGGAGTGCACATTATTATCCAGTTTTTCAGTTAACTATCCATCAGATATTATTAGTGAAAACCATTTACATAATGTCATAAAATATTCTCTTGCTCTTTTGTTATTTGTATTTACTTTATATGTGATTATTTACACCCTTAGCTTGTACTAAATTATTTAATAATATTTAAAATGTCCTGCTGCTCATGAATGTTTTAATTTATACTTTTAATGTGCACTCGAGGTGAACCTTCACAGAACTGCGCTTTGGAAATTAACCCTAATCATTATTATTATTAGATAAAAAAAAACCCTTTGCTCGAAGCTACCCATTTTCACATACTTTTATTTATTTTTTAACTATTTTTATTTCTTATAATTTGAATTACAAGTGCATATTTTATAAAGTATTTAATTAAAAGGTATTCTTGGTAGTGTATGCCTTCTCAGAAATGAGGAGTTCTTGTGTCTGATAAGGGAGCTACGATTCTTAAATTGGTAGTTGCATAGTATTTAATTTGCTTCTATTTATAAATTGTTCTATATTACCTACGTAAGTTTTTTTTAAAGAAGAGCATAATTTTATTTATTTGTTCTGGTTGATCATTAATACAGAGCATTTAAATGAGGAGGTTATTGCAATTTTTTATGTATTGATAAATATAACGGTTTTTTTCATTCGAGTTGTTTTACAATTAGACGTTTTAAATTGATTTCCATTTCACAAAAGTTTATAATATTTCTAATTTTGTTTAAGATTTTTCTGGTATTTTACTTTCACCAGTCATTTAGACATGTTACAATTATCATCAAATCATTTTCTTTCCCTTATCCTCTTCGGGTTGTATACCCATTGATTCATTGTAGACCCAGTCTATCTCCGCACAGCCTCCGGAGTTTTCCCCAACTTTATCTGTGGTTGCTAACTGCACGTCTTCCCCCTGGAATTGTCGCCAGCATAATATGAGGAAGTCGATCTTCCGGCAGTCTAAGTGCATGTCCTGTCCAGGGATTCTAGCACTATCGATCGATAAAAGCCCATATCAATACTATATTAACTAATTCCGTCATCTATAACCATGAGGCGGTGGTATGTGCGAGCACGGTTAACAACGGATATAAAAATATGTTGGCAGCCGATAAACAATGCCCGCTTAATTTGGCGCGACCTCCCGATGTCAGATAAGCTACAGTTAACTGTTAATACACACACTTTTTTTATGATAATGTCGGTCTTTATGTAAAAATACTGTCTTATTAATGAACGGAAGCAAACTGACGAAGCTCGTAGAATTGAAAGACGACGTATACGCGATTCATTGAATCCGTTCGACATTGGAGACATGGAATTCAGACAGTTGTTCAGAATGTCACCTGTTATCAATGACATTATGATGCGAGTCATGGCTAAAGATCTCATTGACCAATTAACTCCTTTATTAGTGTCAAAAATACATGCGGACTGCCAATGTATTTAATATTAGTACGATATTAACAGTAATATGGTAAGCCCTCAAAATTCAGATAAGGTACCTGCGAGCAAAAATCGGCCTTAAACTGCTTTCATTTCGAACACGATAAGGTCGATTCGCAGTCAAAACGACGGGACCTGGAAATCATTGATATGCCAAAAACCACCGTCCGTCTATCGAATTTCTAACAAAATAAGGCTCAGCTTCTTTCAAACCGGCCACCCTAAAGTCTCGCCAAGCGAACATCCACCGTCGGTCTACCGACGTTCAAAGAACGTAAGGCGCAGAGTGGGTTAAATCAAGTTTCATCACCCCCCAAAATACACAGTCACGGCTGACTTCGGACCGGCTTGAAAATATTTCTAACATACACACTCCTCGCTTTATCCACATTACAAAATATTCTAAATATATGCAAACCAATTGCAGGACTGCAATAGGCAAAACTTAGTATCTTAGTAAATATTCATTCTATTTTGTCAATTTATTCGTATGTACGTTTGTCATGTAAGATTTCCGATCCATAGACAATATTCGCCAGTGTTGCTATCGTAGGGCGATTTCTCATTTATTTTGTTGTCAATATCAGCTTGGCTATCGACACGCCTAACGAGCCCAACCGTGCTCGGAAAATCGATATAAAATCGTCGTCAGTTAAGTCTATCGATCCGATATTGTAAGGTTATCGATTTGGCCGTACCATGGCCCCAAGCCTCTTCATCTGTGACTTCTGTGAAAAGTAGCAGATGGTTCGTAGCTAAAATAAACCGTGGTATTGAATATATGAAGTAATGTACATTTTGGAGAATATTGATGCAGAACTTACTTATGAATATAAATATTACCCTTGTAAATAGTTTGTAGATACTTATACGTGCTAAGTTATTGATGAATGCTCATAATAATATAACGTTGATGTTGAATACTGAATAATATCTTCGACAATGCACTAAGTTTGACTTGTTAGCATTCAGCCTGCAGGGGCCTCGTCCTTTCGGGAAGGTTCTCTCCCATTAGTCAGGAGAAAAGTGGGCAGGGCCGGATTTACGATATGCGCAGATGGAACATGTTTTTTTTTTGCCATCTAGCAACTTTCATAATAACATTATTTAATTTGAATCATTTTTTTTAATTACCGTAGTTCTATGAATTAAACACAATGACAATTAATATCTTGAAGCAAAGATTCTGTTAAATCTCTATATATAAAAACGAATGTTTGTCTGTCTATCCTCGATTTTATCAATAATTACACGACCGCAATTTGTTCTTATTAGTGCCAGGAAGGTTTAAAGAGTAGTTTGACTGAAATCCAATATGAAAAAATGCTGCTATAACATTTTAAAAACAGTATGAAAAAAATTTAACACGAAATGTTGTATTGAGGTTAACCCATAGATATACCACGCTAGTTAGCCAAAAATTACATATTTAAAAGAAGAAGGTTGGTTTGGGTAGAATATTTTCAAAATGGAAAACACAGGTACCTGCTTGTGTTAAGAACTTTATTATTTTGATATACGAGTATTTTGAGATGATAAATTTTCAAATGAATGTTTCTTTTATTCTTGGTTTAGATATAGTAATAGTCGTCACAAGACATTACTTTCGCTGTTAAATCAATTATGGCACCCAAACAACAAGCAAGAACTCACAACTTATAAATTTATTACAAAACAACAAAAAACTGTAAACAACAAAACTACAAATAATATATTAACTGTATGGTTATATAACCAGATAAATAATAAAATCAATAGTCCCGAATTGATATCCCTCATTGGTTTAAATGTTCCAACGAGACGTACCAGATACACTACGCTTCTTCATGTGGATGCGAACAACACTAATGCAGCAAAGAACTCACCAATTATCACTCGCGCGATCACAACATACACCCAATGCGAAAAATTAACAGACTTAGAAATTTTTCATGATTC
>JAHDVE020006790.1:0-168332 GCA_022606495.2 Halesus radiatus
CTAAAATATTCTATTTATTCATTTTAAGTTAAATATTCTAGTATTACAATTTTATATCAAACTACTATTAATTTATCATACTACTTTTTTCAATTTTTTAACAACTCCACACAGGTGGCCCGAGGAAAATAATTTCCCTCAGTGCCTATGTCGTCTTTGGCGATGTTGTTTGGATTGTGTTTTTAGGGAAAGGGGGGTTCTGAGAAGGTATAAGGTATGCAGCGTGGGTATGAATCTGGGGGTCGGTGTGTCCAGGAGTTACGGACTTATGAATATATCCCTCCCACCACAGTGCAGGGCGATGAGTCGAGAGAGTCCGGCTGGAGGTGTCTCCATATAGGCATCTTCCGATCCGGCCCGCCACGCAGTCGGTGGGTAGACGCATCCGTCACCAAGACTTGAACAAACATCTCTCCATGAACCCGAGCAACCCTGCTAAGTTACCAAATGTCGCGAACCACACAGGTGACCTATGGAAAAAATGTTGGGTATCCAAAAAATGGTTCCCAGAGCGGCAAATTCAGTATACAATTAATCTTAATAATTCATTTGAAAATGATGACAAAAAGTTTTATTTATTACATTATATACGCCCTATGTGGGATTTTACATATTTATTTAGTCACAATAGTTACACAGGTGCAAAACACATCATAGTAGGTACATAGATAAAATAACGAACAAATACAGGAATAACATAGTCTAAGTACCATTCCAAGTAATTAGCTACAGAGGAGAATATTCAAAATATACCTCACATTCACTAATACTTGTACTCTAGACACATATGTTAATATTTGTTAAGGATGTATGGAATAATCGTCTATTTGTATTCCGAGCAGTTGAACATATATATTATGTCTGAAAATGTATTACCTTCTGCGTGAAGTCTAGGTAAAAGAGAATTTTTGAATGGCTCAGTCCTGAAATTATTGTTAAAATTGAATAAAATTTTAGATCGAGTAGTTGAATATTACTATTTGGAATATTAAATTTAATTAAGCTGACAATATCAGGGCTGCCCATAAAGCCATTAATAATTGAAGAGGTGAAAATTTGTCTCCTCAGTTTCCAAACATGCGGAAAAACTGTAAAATGCAAATAAAAACATGTCAAACCCTTAGTACCTACTTATCTAGAACCAATAAAGCTCCTCCGCTAAAAATACCGAGGGCATGATGCAGCCCTGTTGGCGCCGAGTTCCCCACCCTCACCCAATTGGGCACAAATTTATATTTATCACTAAAGAATTGGGGAAAGTGTGGCGATTCGATCAATCCACTTAATGGATTTATTGGCAATTTATTACCTTCCCGCATACTCAGTGTGAAAAATTTTGCGCTAATCTTCCCCTAAAGACTTTTTTTCATTCCAAATCAGTTAAGTGGAAGACAATTCGTAGGCAGCCGGTGATTTTATTATGATTTTACTTCTATAATGCTTACCAGAATAGGGAGATCGTCATATTCTCAGAATTAATGAAATGAAATGAATAGTTATAGAGAATATTAACAAATATCAAGTGAAATATTTATTTATTATATTATATGCGCCCTATGTGGGCTTTTACATATTTAGTTAATTACAATAGTCACACAGGTGCAAAACACATCACAGTAGGTACATATTCGTAGATAAAATAGATAGCCTTCACGAAATACTACAATTAAGTATTAAATTTGGAATAACAAATACAGGAATAACATAGTGTAAGTACCATTCCAAATAATTAGCAATAATAATAATAATAAATATGAAATAGAAAAGACACAGAAAATTCAAAACGTAACGGTCGTTTAGGTTAGAAATCGTAATGGTAGGTAGGATAAGTATTTTGGCATCTTAAATGCGTAATTATTATCTATTCCTAAAATTAGTTGAATTGATAACTCATGGAAATATAACATTGTTCTATGTCATTAAATAATTTATTTTTTTTAAATCTAAAAATCAGTCTTACATCCCCATTTTAAATATATTTCCTTACACCCTCCCACAATCTCTATCTCTTTCCCCACTCTTTAATAATTACTAGTCATGCCCCCGCCCCCACTGTAACAAATAATACATATGTTCTGAAATAATTTTGTAATATTGTTAAGTTAGTACATATTTGCCCTGATGATGGAACGGTTGTTCCGAAACCGAAAAAATGTTCGTAAAAAATGCATGTTTCGAGCTTGTATATTTGTATTATGTTATTTTCCTGTTGTTCGTGTATATTTTTTTGTTTTTATATATATATATTTTTGCCTTAATCTTATCTAATAATCTTAATCTAATATAATCTAATATTATTAACAGTCCCATAATGGGTTAAATTGATAACTCATGGGAGTGCAACATCGTTGTATGTCTTATTTGAATAAAAAAATAAAAAAATAGTAATTTGCTCTCTTTATTGCGTATTTTGTCATTGAAAGCATTAATTCTACCTGAAATTCTTCTTTAACTACCCGATTCTTGCGTGCCAATAAAACATTTGCATCTGAGTCAGATGGTAGAAGTGCAATATCACATTAAAACCAGATTAATACGTAGTTATTTGTTGGTGAGGCCTATCGATGGACATCAATACTCTCGTTGGTCTGATTCATGCTGTGATGTACGAGTAGTTCCTTCACGCGACAGTTGTTCTACGTTGATAATTTGTTTCTATATGACAAATTTATACCTTTTGGTAAGTAAATACGCAATGCACAATTTTGACGGCCTTCGTGGTCGAACGATAGGGGTCCCGCCTACAAATCTGGAGGTCGCCTGTTCAAATCCCGGCGTGCGCAAGTAAATTTGATTTAACTAATTTGTTATTTTTATAAACAATAATTATTAGCCTGAAACACTCATCCAAATTGAAAAAACCTTCCGAGCAAAGATAAATGTCGCCGGCAGGACTCGAACCCACACCCTTCTAATATCCGGTCAGATGCTCTACCATTGAGCTACGTCGGCTTATCGCAAACCCGCCAAATTAATCAATATATACTAGTGTTTCATTCAATAATTACTATTTTTTATTATATTTCACCTGTAAACAACCAACTTTATTGGTATGAGGAAGGCATGTAATTGCTAAATCCCTCAATAGGTGGTGTCGAGACAAATTATGTCTATATTTATTGGTGAAAAATGTTTTTGACTTGTCAAATATTTTTACTAATTTGTGTTGTTTCACAAGTAATTATTTAAAAATATAATATTTACCATATTTGCGGTCGTTCAAGGGTGGAAGATACTCTCAGTATCACAATTCAGAATTGAAACGTTGCTGGAAATAACAACAACGATCTGAATGGCCAGATACTTCCCCAACTACCTCTTCCCATTCCCCTCTCGACTACCTTCAGCATCACTACATAACCCAATTGAGAATACCATAGTCTCACTGGCTCTCACCAGACGGTTAGGAACAGTTTACGAATAAAAAAAATAATAATTCATACCCAAACTTTAAAAACTGCACACAGCCTACCTTTGGTCATAGATCAATGTACGCCACTGGTAAACATCAATTGAACAATATAATTATTAGCAAGTCTGTACAGCCTTTGAATAGACGATTTTTCGAAAATAAGTTCATTATTATACAATAAAAACACATTTTGTGGAAGCGAAGAAATCCACTTCATTTTTAGATAAGATATTTGCTAAATCAGAACGGTCTCATAAAAAGCATCGATGTCCATAATCAAATTATTATTCAGAATGGAGTTGGTTTCCGTGGATTAGAAACCCGTTCAGACCGTTCCGAATATCTTTCCCATAAGGTGTCGTATTTTATTGTCTGTGACATCACTGGCTTGGTGATACAAATGCACCTGTGGATTAACACGTTGAAGTCACACACCGTCATAATTTATTAATGATAATGAATGGAATAACTCAAAATGCGTAATACGAAAAGTCGAAATATACAAAACACATTTAAAGTAAATATTATAAATTACGATTCAGAATAAATTTATTTTTTTATGTATATAATGCGAAAGAGTCCCGAGAGGCTGAAAGGATTGGGGATGAGAATGAGATGGGTAAGAGGATGGTTGAGAAGTACCTGGCTATTGAAATCTAGTCACTAAATTCGGCTAATGCCATTTCAAGCAACGTTTCGATTCTGAATGGTGGTCTTTCACTGGGGTGATACTGAGAGCATTTACCACAAATCTTTCATGTATATGTCATTTACATGTGAAATGACATGTGTTAATTAAATAAAATTTATTTGTGCATGCCGGGATTTGAAACTGCCACCTCGGTCAAAAGCTCTACCACGAAGCCATAAGCACACAAATTATTATTTTTTTTATGAGCATGTTCATGGTTAATGTCCGCTTCACGAGAACGGGTCGTTTCACCGACTCGTTTTTGTGTAAATAGGCTCGTATGTGAAACGAGCTACCGGCATCTGTCTTTCCTCCAAAACTTAAACTTCAAAGTGCGCATTAACAAATTCCTTCTTACAGCCCTCTCCTTAAACTGCCTCACAACGTTGCCCAACTGGGTAGCGATATAGTTACCATGTACGTGCTCTGTACATACAAGGACGTTCTTGTGATGTGTCAAATAAACAAAAAACAAAAACAAAAAAAGCTTTCGTATTAATCAGAAACTAAAGCAATTGAACTTTTTTTAAAGAAAACCAAACATTCCCATATTACCAATAATCGAACAGTATTTTAACATCTCCTACCACCATCACAGTAATCGGAAGATGTTACTTGTGTCATGATGGAGGACTTAGCCAGCCGTGGAATTGAACTCACGACGCCTGGGTGGGACCCAGACGCGATGCCAACTCAGCCACTGACCGGTCAATTAGAAGTCGAGCGGTGTCCTATATTCAATTCTGAAAACCACAAGACTAATTAATGATTAAGATAAAAAAAAAAAGTTTTTATTTGTCGACATACCTCAAATTTCGCGTAAAACGTTTCCCATTGTATTATCTTCACTATATGGTCGATCCTCCAGCATCCAATGGAGGTTCCCTGTCAATGACATCAGCCCATAAACCCGCGAAGCCAATACGGATCCGCAAACTTGTTTCTCGGAAGCATCTGCGGATTAAACTAACTATTTTTTGCAATTTTTAAATAATAATTGCTACGTCATGTCATGGTGAATCACGATAATGAATATACGTTGGTGTAAATGCGATGCGTCGATGGTTCTAGAACATTATTAACATGAAGCTAATAAAAAAGGTTAGATAATTTTAAACAAAATTGAGGTAGGTCTTAGTAGATTTTCCTCACAATTCGATCGGAACTAAATCGTAATCGAACCTTCGCTTTAAAACGTAAATATCTACTTATATTTAATATCCCTAATTTCAATGTATTTCAAATCCATCTTCAACCCCTCTTGCATCTCAGATTTATCTACTGCCTGCTTTGTAAATTTCCTTTAAAATTGATCGTCTTCAAATTGTGAGGAAAATCTTCTAAGAAGATGTTAAGAGTAATCTACCCATTGTTAATTAAGTAAAATCGTTAACCATTGCATAGTAACGATACATTTTTTTATGAATCTTTTTAAGTTAACGGGGAGAGGGACGTCGGAGAGTTGTTATTTATTAATTCAAAATAATGATAGTATTATTACGCAATACGATAAACATAATATTTTTAAATAGAAAAATATTTATTAAATATTTTATAAATTTACATAGGCTTAGCATTTATCAAAATCCAATCAGAAATATTACTTTTTTCTGACCGTTCCATTGTATGTTTTACAAAATATTTCAAATACGAATATGATTTTTAAAGTGGAGAAATGTATTTTTAATAATTTGTCGTTGCGTTTTTGTAAATAAACGTAACCAAAAATTTGTAACCCGCATTACAAAAAAAAACGTTATGTTTATCGTATGGCGTAATAATACTATCATTATTTTGAATTAATAAATAATAACTCTCCGACGTCCCTCTCCCCGTTAACCATATCAATTATTAACTCTGAAATGGAAGCGAGGATTAAAATTTATTCTGTGTAATTTACAAGTGCCAACCAAGATATGCTGTCTTTGAGTCCTTTCTTAGCAATGCGTTTATCTCCATATTGGCAGGTTGTGCCTTAGCAGGTAAGTGTAATACTTTTTCACTGAGGTAATCATTGCATGGTGGGAAATGTAGAATGAAATTTATTGATCGCCTCTCAGACACAATAAACGAGTGAATTATGCATATTTTGATCAAATTTAGTAATACATATGAGTGATTGCAATATGTATTACCCTAAACGAAACAAATTAATCGAATATATTGTACATCTCGCTTCCATTAAATAGCCAAGAAAGAACACTTCCGTTCTAGGAATAAAAAAATAATAATCAGAAAACCATAGATACACAAGGTTCGGAGTGCGGTTCTCGGCGGAAAGCATTTTTTTTTCTTTTCTATACGTTTTCAATTTCTTTTTTTTAATGAATAATACGGTTTTTATGCTTATTACGTGGAATTTTGAAATTGTTATGAAGAAAGCATCTTTAACTGTGAAACTAGTTGACCTAAAACTCTAGTCTAAAAGTAAGTAAGTAATACATACATATTTTTCCAAACAAGTTTTTTTTTCTAAACGAACAGAAGAATAACCCACATGAATTAATTATAAAATGTTTTGGATTTTAACTAATGCCCTCTCAACCCAGAATCTCGAGTATTGCCGATTTGCCATGCAGGTGGTAATAGTAAGCCGACGTCTTGGGTTTATTACTTGAGTTGCGTATAGACGAATTTTTCTTTTTTTTTGAAAAATAAGATAATCCTAGGTTACGAATAACCTGACAATATTTCAATTCCTCCTGCTACCATTATTTGTTTCTTTTTGTTGTTGTTTTTATTTCAAACGAGACATAAAATGTTACCCTCCCATGTGTTATCAATTCAACTCATTGTGGGACTATTAATTATTGGTAGATATTATTAAGTTTATAAACCACTGAACACTTATACTGAATAATAATTGTTTATAAAAATAATTGTTACCCTTTGCGCTATGCACAAAAATCTTGTCGTAAGTTTTTAAGAACTTTAGTTTATCAATTAATAAATATTTGACAAGTCAAAGCAATTTTCACCAATAAAATGTAGACATAATTTGTCCAGACGCCATCTATTTGAGGGATTTAGCCGTTACAAGCCTTTCTCATACTAATAAAGTTGGTTGTTTACAGGTGAAAATATAATAAAACAGTAATTATTGAATGAAACACTAGTATATATTGATTAACTTGGCGGGTTTGCGATAAGCCGACGTAGCTCAACGGTAGAGCATCTGACCGACATCAGAAGGGTGCAGGTTCGAGTCCTGTCGGCGACATTTATCTTTGCTCGGAAAGGTTTTTTTCAATTTGGATGAGTGTTTCAGGCTAATAATTATTGTTTATAAAAATAATTGTTACCCTTTGCGCTATGCACAAAAATCTTGTCTTAAAAACTTTAGTTTATCAATTAATAAATTATTATTATAGTTTTATAACAGTTTTCACGTCAAATATGTACTCGTACATGAAAATATAAAATAAAATAAAAATTATGTAAACAACAGGAAAATAACATAAATAAATGTACATGCTCGAAACATGCAGATACAATAAAAATACATAAAAACGTTTTACAAAAGAGAATGTTGCTTGTGCAATGATTTGTGCAATGCTAGGAGAAGAATTGAATCCACAACGCCCCAGTGGGAACCAAATGAATTTGAAAACTCAACCACTAATCGGTCAGCAAAGGTCTGCTGTGCTTTGCAGCATCGGTGTCAGGTGAGTATGCTATACTAGCTTTAACAGGGACCTGATTCCGGTTCTTTTTGTGGGTTAAAAACATTTTGCTTATCTGCGATTCCGATTACATGTCAATAACAATACATACAACCCAAGGAGTCTGTGATTTAATTATCACAGTATTATTCAAATATAATCGTGCATCACACTTCCTTAACACGTACAGTTTTTTTTTACTTTACATTTGTAGTTTATTATAATTTTTAGAAATTAAATTACTTTTATCTGACATTTCGGACTTTTGGCATAGGTACTTTACAAACATTGCAACTTCATTATTTCGGTCATTTTAATAGCATTTATATTTATTTAATTATATATACGGCACAACATGTGTCAATAAAATAAAGGTAAGAAAAATGTAAATACAACAAAAGTAACAAAGAAACAAAAATATGTAAGTTTAACCAATATAAAAGAAACACTTTAAAAGTATAAAAATAAATACAGTAACGATAAAAAAAGTGTAAAGAGTATATATATATAAGAGTAAATATAATGTATAAAAACTTATAAAAAAAAAATAAATTAAAAACTAATAGGATTAAATGAATAATATAAAGGCGTGGTAATTAAATCAACATACGTAGAATTCAGTTATTGACGTAGGTTAATCTATTCATACTTCATATTGCAGACAAACTTTATTCCTTTTTTTATATGAAAATAAACCACTGGCGTCATCGATATTAGAAAATTCATTGCCTAATTGAACAAGCGATTATCATTGAATCTTGTTCAGCGTTAGTGCCGGGATTGTTCCAATGATAATGTGATTTAAGTCTAGTTAATCTACAAAGTACGTGAACATTTATTAACGAAACCATTTCAAGGGCACCTGACCGGTTATTATTTATTTTAAATAAATAAATTAGGTCAGAAAATAATTTTATATCTTTTAACGATAAAAGTCGCATTGATTGCATTAGAGAATCGTAATTAATGTCATCCGCGGTAATACCTAATTTGAAATCAATTATTCAGACAAATTTGTGTTGGTTTCTCTCAATGGAATTCGCATAATTGTTATAGAAAAGGATCCATATTAGGGATTTGTATTCCAAATACGACAAATGCTCACTGATGTTTAAATTCAGTTCTTACGATAATATTAAGTTTTTTTTCTTTTGTTAAAACTACGCAAATATCAATATTTTTAAAGAATGTCATTCGCTGGATGACAGCTATCACCCGAAAGAACCGGAATCACAGTTAATCAAAAATAATGTAAGCCTAAGGATAAGGACAATGCCTTATCTTTAAAAGTACCTGAATCAAGCCCCAGATCCCAATATTTATACGGAATGATCGTTCTCTGTGTTTCCACCCTCCTACAGCACGAATCTCTTAAATACCCAGGTTCGCTTCTTCCTTTCCTCTAAAAGATCCACCACACAGCATCACATAAAACGACATTGGTGTTAATATAGAAAAAAAACGTATTTCCATCAAATTATGAGTGATTTTCATCACAATAAAAACGAGACACATTTTACGATAAAACATCACGTTTCTAGTTAGACTTGGGTTCGCCTTGTGCGAGCCACGTCCCACAACATCCCTTCGCATTAAGATATGGATCAGTCGGTCTTGCCCACACTTTTGTGTTAACAGGGAATATCTCCCAGCAGATCTGGTCCCCTGGTACCCGGTGACAGTTACAGGTGTCGGGACTGTCAGCCTAGCGGACAACCGGACAATGTTGTACAAAGAAACAGGCGAAAGGAATTACAAACTTCTTATTATTTTATATACAAGTGTTGGTATAAGCTCGCGGTATGTGCACGGCGTTGCCTCGGATTCAGAAGTATGTATAAAATTACATTTTTCTTAAAAATAATAACACAAATAACGTTCTAAAAATCCTGGAAAACCTAAATGACGTATCTACCCAGTCTATCTAAAAAATACTGAAATCGTTATAATATTTGAGAAGGAAATCACTGAAGGTATAAATAGATAGAAATGTGTTATGGGCGTTTCTGTGTGGCCAAAGCTCATTTTCAAATATCTAAATTCTTTATTTAACATGTAATCAATTTCATTGACCTGTATGGGGCCTAGGAGTTGAAAGGTCTTACGTAAGTTGTCACCATTAGTTTCTTTTCAAATTTTTAGCTACAGATCACACTTTTAACACTTTTCGATTATCTATCCAAAAAGCCAAGAGTCGTCTATTGAAAAATTGAACATGGTTTAAAAATATATATACCTACACAATATAAAAAAATACTCTTTTTCAGTAGCGTGTTTTACTCTATGACCAAACGTAGGCTGTAAGATCAGTGTGAATTATAAATTGAATATTTTATAATTGCCATTTTATCATCTTATGAGGCTAATAAATGGGCATACAAGTTCCTTGCCGAATTCATGGAAAAATAGCATTTTTATCAGAAATTTGTCTTATTTTGCAATTATCTTTCAATTTGCTTTATGATTCGCTTTTCTTGGGGTAGGCACAGCTTTTCAGGCTTTATGGACTGCACGTCACTACTCACTTATGTGTTGTCATTTTATCATATTTTTATTTTTGTTTTTACCTTCCAGTTAGTAAAAATGTTTCTACATTACGACCGGTCAGTTGCTAAGTTGGCATCGCGTTTAGGTCTCACCAAGGCGTTGTGAGTTCAATTCTACAGCTGGCTAAGTCCCCCATTACGACACAAGTAACATCTTTCGCTTACTGTGATGGTAGTAGGAGATTTTCAAATATTGTCAGGTTATTCGTAACCAAGGAATATTTATATTTCTTTAAAAATAAAAATAAAATCAAATAGTGGATTTTACAACAACTAAAAAAATTGTTTGGTTTCTCGGTGCAAAGGGTAATTGTCAACGAATTTTTATTTTGAGAAACTAATTGTTCATGACAGTATGCCATCTAAAGCATTTATTGATTGTAAAGAATGCCAGCTGACACCAAAAAGTTTGACGAAGTTGGTGACCCAGTGTAAGTAACCCGGAGACAAACAGTGGAGGAGGTGGACTGAGTGGAGCATGGAGCATGGAGGGCGAGTGGAACTTACTTATAAAAGATTATAATGAAACAAAAATCCACCCAAACAAACATAATAACTCTTCGGGACCCTACGCAAAGGTAACCGCCCCCTAGCCAGTCCGCCCCCCTCAACGGATATAAATTTGTTTTAAATTGAATGATCCGTTCCAATATATGTTGACTTTAACCCACCCGGGTTCTAGCCCCGTTAAATATGCGTTCATTAATAAGCTTGTAGGGTTTTTTTTCCTAAGAATGCTAATGTTATTTGAATGTCATCGTTGTAATGAATATATTATCAATTTAATTTCTCACATAGTTAAAATATTAAATCATTAAGAATGATTTTATAGAAACCACTGTTTTTTTATTATTTATTTTTTATTTTTTTTATTTTATTTATTTATTCATCCAAAGAACATAAGTACATGCATGGTAAAATAAAGAAAGGAGCAAAATATGTAGTCCTGCAAAGCGGTCACATGACAGCTTGTCTGCAGGTTCTACAAAAATTAATTAGTCCTAATAGTAATAGTAATAGTTACACATACAAACATTTCTTTGTCTTTTTGGTTTAATAAGTATATATTAATCTTAAATACAATAGGTACTTACATTTGACGTAAACATTATAGGCAAATAATTTAACTTAGCCATTAAGTATACATAGATAAAAATTTAAAGATACATAGATAAAAATTTAAAGATACATAGATAAAAATTTAAGGATACATAGATAAAAATTTAAAGATACATAGATAAAAATTTAAAGATACATAGATAAAAATTTAAAGATACATAGATTGCTCATTTAAAATCCATAACTTCATCGATTTCACGCAAAGCCTCTCACTTTCCTCCAATTTATAGCTTTCATTAAATTTATTGAAAATCACTGGCACTATGTATTCAAGAGTTCGACCTCCATATTTATTTGAAATTTTTGAAATTTTTTATTTGAAATATAGCGGACTTTATTATCGACAATTTAATCGGTTATATGAACACTTAAAAAAATATACACGCCTCTTTCTAACGAAAACTAACAATTGATAAATTTTGTTGTATGACGATGTATGGGTTTGTGACGTGTGAATATATTCAAATTACAATGGTAGTTTTTTCAAAAACTATACGCTCAACAATGGCTTTACATATGGCGCGGTACATGCATTGGGTTCTTAAGTTTCAACTCGCGTGTCTTTCTGGCATGACCAAACCACATCATGCGATTTGGGTTTAAATTTTCACTGCGTTATTTTGGAACAAAGCATGCTCGACTATCGAAGCGAGGCAACGGAATTGAATAGGAAGTTGTGTTATGAAATAGCGTACTCATAGGTGGGTCTAAATTAACGTACTTATTTGTACGACACTCAAAATCTAGTAGTGATATATGGATGCATAGTACTCACAGAAGGTTCGTTCATGTCATTCCAGATGTGCACTTTGTCGGTGGTGCCCTGGAAGGAGCTGAAGCCGTACTTGCTGGAGTAGTACTGGCGCACCGTGGGGTTGTAGAAGTCCAGGTAGCTGGAGGATCCGGGCCAGCACCAACCTGGAGACATCACAATCAATTATCAGTTTGTTTCTTGAAGAAATGCTGTAGGAGGGAGCAAAAAGCCGGCAAATCGGTCCAAAGCACAGCTCTCATTTTTATGATTCATTCTCTTCAACCATGCACGCGTGCAACTAGTGCCGAAGGATTATGACCCACTGAAATACAGCGTTCCCACCTGGTGTCTATGTTCTACAGCAGAAATTTCCAATGTGGGCAATATCGACCCCCCCAAGGGGCGTTGGAGAGATCCAAGGGGGCGGTGATGGGGGGGGGGGGTGAATGGCTACAAGGGGGCAGTGGGGGGCTGAAATGGGGAGCGAGGGCACCAAAAATATTCTGAATGAATTTTCCTTATGAATTCGATTTTGTCATAGATACCATTGTTGAAAGAATCATGCAACAATATGAACTGTTCTATTATTCTATTGATTTATATGTAGATTGATAGTTTTTTTTTTTTTGTCTTTTCCTTTACGGTGTTATAACACCTAACCAAGTTTCTCGGGACCTGTTGTCAGGTGAACAATAATGTACTACATAATATAATATGTAAAATATGCATGTAAATATTTATCAAGAGTAAAAAGCTATCATTATGGAAAACAGGGGCACTATTCCCGTTCTTTTTAAGGAAGATTCCTTACGTTTTTCCTTAGGGTTAAAGACTTCTTGTTTAACTGCGGAATTCCGGTGAGACATAGTAAAAAGATCCTAAATAGATTGTCAAGAGATTATTTGAAAACACAAATTGATGAAATATCTTCGAGTGACATAAGATTTTGAACTAAAACTTTTAAAAACAATTATATTATATTATAATTTATTTTTATCATAAAGAAGAATCACGTTTTATAAAAAGGTACCTACCTCATTAGATAGTAATGACCTTTTTTTGTCTCTGGTTCTAAAAGTGACATTTAAATTTTTATGGTGACTTGACGTGAATCGTCAAAAATGTCAATTATAATAATTGGAAGATTTTTATAGCGCCGTTTTTGTGAAAAATCACCTCAAGATCAACACGTATATAATGTTTAATAATGTTTACTACCTAATCATGTTTAAAGTAAATAATAACGTAATTGGTAAAATACTTAATATTGAGTTTTTCTCTTGTTAAAACATCGCAAATATTGACATTTTTGATGAATGTCGCTGGCTAAATTCAGCTGACAGCTGTCATTCGACAGAACCGGAAGTAAGAAGGCTTTAACCCTAAGGAAAAAGTTAAGGAATCTTCCTTAAAAGAAATGAGAATTATTGTCTCTCAGTTACAGTGTACATATTTAGATTTCATTGCTGATGAGAAATATAGTCCAAAACTGGGCGGTGATCAAATAAGGTTGGGGAACCTCTATCCTAGAGCCTGTAATTTGTCCATTATTATAAGGGGAATCCATAAAAAAATTGTCCATTTCTGGAGAGTTAAGAGATTCCTTCAGAAATCTAAGAGCTCCAGACTACCAAACTCAACAGTGGGGTGCACTTGTGGCTTGTATAGGATCAGGGGGGCATCTGAGAGCTCTGTACAATACGCCCAGCTTCTGAGACTTTATTTTTTTTTTCCTTTATTATTACAAATAACATTACAGATGCCAAAAACCCTGTAAATGCGTTATACAACATAAAAAACCTATCGATTTGATCAACCGTATTTGGGAAGTACGTAGCTCTCCCCACAGGTGAGTTCATAAATAAGTTTGTGTGGCTCGCTCGACTGTATAGGAGGTTGTGATGACATCATTGAGAGTGAGATTCTGGTACAAAGAAATTTATTTGAGCTTATAAAAGAAAGAATATTATAGTAGAGCAATACATCTATGTGTCTCTAAGGAGTGGTAATTGGTCATGCCCAAAATATAGATAGATGGGAATCATCCGTAGAGACGCAAAAATAAAAACTATATAAATTCTTGTGAACTCTTTCAATGCACAAAATGTAAGATAGTTTGTGTGGGGTCCAAAATCATAGATTTCGACTCCAATACACTCAACACTAGCGTGATGTATAATAACCTCAAGTTAACTCTTTATCTGATCATCGGAGAGTTCAATAGGCTCTCGATGGATCCCCCGTACCTGGGCTGGTTACTTAGGACAGAAAAGGTCAAATTTGCAGGAAGCTTTATAAGGAAAGAACAGTGCGATATTAATAAAAAGGGTCAGTTACCTTCGTAATCCTTGCCATCCTTGTCCTTGACGTAGTAACCGTTGTCGGTGGCCTCATCGTGCACAAAGTATCCTACTTCCCTCTTGATGTGCGGGTCGATGATGACCACCATGCGGCGCCCCTTGGCAGTCAGGTTAGCCACCATGTCGCCGGGTGTGGAGAACTTGACAGGGTCCCAGGTGAAGTATCTAAAAAAATACCACAATACAATATAGTGCATTAAAGCCAGGAGTACTTCGATGTGACCAGTACACCGGTTTTAGGGATTTGTAAAACCTGCTTTGAGGATGGGAATGAGGTTAATGATTAAGCAGTCGGTATTTTCCTAAATTTGCCTTTAGCAATTTGCTTCCATTCCTCCGTCGGTTGTTGTAGTACCCCGAATCACATTCCAAGGAGTTTCTTCCCAAACAGAAAGCAATAAAAGAACATGTCTTACTTCTTGCCGTCGGTGTACTCAATGTCCAGCCAGATCACATCCATAGGAATGTCGTGCAGGTCGAAGCCGGCATCCACTCCCGCAACATCTTCCTCGTCATTGTAGTTCCACCTGCTCTGGTGGTAGGCCAGCGAGAATAGCTAGAAAAAGATACAGAAACAAGTTGAAACTGGGAGCACAACTGGTAACAAATACAGATGTTGATTCAGGGAGCACAAATGGTAACAAGCACACATGTTGATACAGGGAGCACAAATCGTAACAAATATATATATATGTTGAAAAGGGAGAATAACTGGAAACAGATGGAGATGTTGATACAGCGAGAACATCTGGAAACAAGTACAGATTGATGTCGATCAAAAATGCAAGTTCTTCTGAGCATTTTCCATTAAAATACCGGTAGAACAAGGACAGCATTCCCACCTGACGTCTGTGCTCCAAGGATTACAATACACTCGTAATAACAGATTGCCCATTCCTGCAAAATGTTTTGTTTACAAGCTGACCATGTTAGTTGGAGTGGAATGGGGTAGCATGAAATGCAATAGTTACCTGAGGCAGTGGTGCAGTGCCGGTCAGAGTGGTGTACTGCTTGAAGCAGTCGGCGGGCGAGGGCCCCAGCATGACGTAGACCTCCATAATGCCGGCCTCACTGATGAAGCGTGCCGAAACCCGCTCCTCGGCCTGGGTGCCAGAGACGAAGCTGACGATGGAGGAGACCATGTTGGAGTCGCGGCTGTTCTCCACGTCCACCCAGGTCTCGGCCGCGTTGAGGAACAGCACGCCCACTGTGTGGTCCACACTACAAATCAAATTTGCGTACATTCCATAGTTAGATGTGGTCGGGGCATAAGCCTGGGCATGGTGCGATTTTTGACATGATAATGGCACTGTGCATGGTGGGAAATACCTGAATATTCAGATCTATTCACTATCTAAGTGTCTTTTTTTTCTGCCACATTTTCGGCTACATGGATGGAGTCTCCCTTGATAGCCCTTTGGGGACGGGAAACCATCAAATATCCGCCATGAACTTGTAATTTTTTTGTTTTTCTATTAGTGAATGTAGTTATTTTGCATATTTTACTGAGTAATCTTTTACTTTTCTTTTTTTCTTCCTTTTATTTAACATACCTATTGTTATTTTTTTGTTTTTATTATGTATACTTATGGAACGTATTGCATTGCACTACCCCTGCATACCTTCTGAAATAAATAACTATTATTATTATTATTTAATATTAACTCCACACAGCAGCCCCTGAGGAAAATAATCTTCCCATAAATCTATGTCATCTTTGACGATGCTGTGTGAAAGGTGTTTTTAAATAAATGAAGGAGAGGAAGTTCTGGAAAGGAAAATGGTATGAGGGGTGGATAGGAAACTGGAGGACAATGTGTTCAGGAGTAACGGAGATATGAATCCATCCCTTCCACTGCAGTGCAATGCGATGGGTCGAGAGAGTACGGCTGGAGAGGTCAAAGGGTCTCCCGATACCGGCCTTTCCCTATTCGGCCTGCCGTGCAGTTGGTGGGTAGACACATCCGCCGCCAAGACCTGGACAAACCTCACCCTATGAACCCGGGCACCTCTGATAAGTCACCTGCTATAGCGAACCACTTAGGGTGACCAATGGGAAAGGTGTCGGTTATCCAATGAATGATTCCTGAGGCGGCGGTACCCATACGATAAATTATGATTTGAGCGCATACCCATGAGCGTAGATGACAGGAACGGATCCATACAGGGCCATGGTGGACTGCAGCTCGTACTCAAATACGTCCAAGTTGTAGAGCCGGTAGGGCTCCTGGCCGATGGTGGTTCGGAGTGCAAAGCTGTCCGCATGCTCGGGGATACCTGGAGAAGGTTAAATACACAGATTCTTATTATTTTATTTTTTATTACAGTAACACTCCACACAGGAGGCCTGAGGACAATAATTTACCAGAGGGCCTATCCCATCTTTGGGGATGTGCTGTGTGGAGGGTCTTTTTAAGGAAAGTAAGAGGAAGTTCTGGAAAGAAAAAAGAAATCTGGGGGTCAGTATGTCCAGAAGTGACATATTAACCCATAATAATACTTATTAATTGATAAACTAAAGTTTTTTTACTAAACATTTTTCACCAATAAAATGAAGACATAATTTGTCTCGACGCCACCTATTGAGGGATTTAGCCGTTACAAGCCTTCCTCATATTAATAAAGTTGGTTGTTTACAGGTGAAATATAATAAAAAACCGTAATTATTGAATGAAACATAAGTGTATATTGATTAACTTGGCGGGTTTGCGATAAGCCGACGTAGCTCAATGGTAGAGCATCTGACCGGATATTAGAAGGGTGCAAGTTCGAGTCCTGCCGGCGACATTTATCTTTGCTGGGAAGGTTTTTTCAATTTGGATGAGTGTTTCAAGCTAATAATTATTGTTTATAAAAATAATTGTCATAATAATACTAGTTAATTTCTATAATGCAGTTTTGTGAAAATCCATCCCTCCCACTGGTCGAGAGAGTCTGGCTGGGTCAAGGCATCTCCCTCAACCAGCCCCTCTTCGTCCGGTCTGCCACGCAGTTGGTGGGCAGACGCAACCGCCGCCAAGACCTGGACAACCCTCATCCCATGAACCCGGGCACCTCTGCTAAGTCACTAAACATAGCGAACCACAGAGATGTTGGTTATCCAGTGGATGGTTCCCGGGGCGGCGGTGCCCATACCCGCCTCCCAAATTGATAATTATAAAACTATTAATTCCATCGCAGGTTCAATCCCCTGCTAACTAAGTCCTCCATCATTGAATAGGCAACGTTTTCCCACTACAACATGGAAGTAGGAGGTAATACATTATCAGGTTATTTGCAAATATCTGAAACTATGAACTAAGATTTTAAACATAACAAAACTGCAACAATAATATTATTTAGTATTTGAGGAGTGATGAATTGAATATCTTCACTGAGGGGGCAAAATGAAATAATGACCGTTCTTCCTAATCCTACTGAGAAACCATTGAGCCAAAATTTAGCCTCAACGCTGTTCAAATGCACAACTACCCTCTTCCCAACGCAACTCTCGATCAACTTAGGAGATCTATTCAACTGGAATAAAGCTCTCCTCAACAAATGACTAGTTATAAAAATTGTCAACAGAGTGAAAAATTGAATAGAATCTTACTGATTAACTAACTAACCATCACACCGTTTCACCGCAGGAGTAGATAGAAAGGAAGGACCGCCAAACAACTCGATCTTGGCATACACTTTTTAATTCATTCACATTCATACATTGTCTCATACATTCTCTTCTATTATTCCGACTTCTGACATGGCCCAACTCAAGTACTTTATTTACTTGATTGTACCATGTCTTCTTCGGGCGTTACCGGCTTCTCCTTCCATTCTCATTTGTGTCATATATTCTTCTTGCACTTTTTTTTTCATTCATTCGCTCTACATGCCCAAACCATCTTAGTGATCCTTTCTTGATCTTACCCATTGCGCTTACATCAGCCTTGCATTCTTTACGAATAATATTTTTCACACGACCATACATGGTTTTATCACACATTCGCCTCAGAGATCTCATTTCTACGGCATTCAGTTTACTTTCATCCTTCCTCTGCAAATTCCATGCCTCACTGCCATACATCAGAGTTGGTATCAGCACTCCATTGTGGACTGCTAGCTTTGCTTCTTTGGACAACTTTTTGTTAGCGCCAACCGCGTTCAGTCCTCCGTTAATGGAGTTTCCTGTATTCACCCTTCTTTCAATATCCCTATCAGTCTTTCAATCTCTCGTAAACATACTTCCCAAATACACAAACTCATCGACCTGCTCCAAGTATTCATCATTCACAACTATATTGCACACCTAAGAACCTAAATTATTCTGCTTATTATAAGCTACGCTTTGGCTTGTTTCTCTCAGAGGATAAATGTTAAATGTCAAACGTACAAAACGTTTGCAGTACTAGCAAAAATTTCAACATTATTTTTAGAACATACATTCGTAAAATACAAAATGTTGCTTCATGTATTACAGTATTTAAAACAAATGTTGTGTATTCATAATAAATACAACATTAACTCGTCTATGAAAGTGGGTGGGCACTCTTAGGATGATCAACAATAAAAATGATTGGAAATAGGTGAAAAGAGTGTTGCTCAAGCACTTGGCTGATCGGTGCCTCAGATTCATGAATCGAAAAGTTGAAAAGAATGGCGGTTATTTATGTTTAGCAACCAGATCAGAAGACCCAGGTAAGTAACCTAACCCAACCTTCCTCTGCACCGTCTCCTTTTCCTCCACCAATTCCTTGAGCCTCACAACATTCCCCAGATAATGGGGATGAGAATTGGAAGTCTTAAGCGGTTTCAAAATTATTTATTCAATTTTATGGCAAAATAAAATTATTTTGGACTTGCCATAAAGATGAGTTGCCTTGGGGAAGGTGACATCCATAGACAAGCCTTCGGGACCAATGAGCTTGGAGTCGTGATGTGATTTGTAGTTCTCTTCCCACGCACCGGGGTCTTTCTCTTCAGGCTAAAATAATAACACATTCGATGAATTTATTATTTATTTAAATACTAACTGGTAGCATTAGACGGGCTGCGTGGAAGAGGATTGGAGCAGGACGGAAGGAATGAGGACTGGAGGTGAATGAACCGAATTGATGAATAAATTGCTACTTACTCTGTTATTAACCATATAATGATATTAAACAATGGCGTAAAATTTTATGCATTAACAATTTTTCAGATAAATGCTCCAAAAATCTCCCTTCTAATATTAAACTGGCTTTTTATACAAGGAAAAATCTTGGAAATTTTTTGAGGAACACTAAAGATAAAAACCATAAATTGACTCAGTCCGGAATTTATAAACTAAATTGTAACGACTGCTCCTCATTTTATATTGAAAAAACAAGTCGTAATTTCGATGTCTTAAAAATAATAATTTTTCTGAATTCGCTAATCATATTATCTCAAACAATCATAGCTTTGATAGAAATACAGGGATCAATATTCTTCACATTAAAAGGTAATTTAGAAGCCTTGGAAATTAAGAAATCCCTCAATAATAATGAGTCTATTAATAATAATTTTAAAAAAAACTATCTTACAGCCCCATTTTATATGTTTCCCCCCCATATGTTTCCTTTCACCCCTCCCTCAATCTCTATCTCTTACCCCACTCTTTACTAATCCCTAGTCTCGCCCCCACCCCTCCCTCAATCTCTATCTCTTACCCCACTCTTTACTAATCCCTAGTCTCGCCCCCACCCCTCCCTCAATCTCTATCTCTTACCCCACTCTTTACTAATCCCTAGTCTCGCCCCCACCCCCAATGCGCCACTGTTATGTATGTTCTTCCATAATTTTGTAATATTGTTCAGTATACACTCGCCCTGACGACGGAACTGTTGTTCCGAAACCGGTAGGTGTGTAAAATAAATGTGGTTAAAACAAAGTTTGAGTGTTTCATTTGATAATAAAATACGGCTTACCCGTCGGGGTAAGCCGTATTTCATTTAAAAATGACTTTTCGAGCTATATAGGTCAGAACCGTATGAAATTTCGGATCTGTGGTTGTATTGATGGCTTACAGACGATTCAAGAGAAAAATTTCCAATAACTTTTGGTTCTCATTTGGTCAGAATCGTAACAATCACAAACAACTTTAACCAATATTAAAAAAATAAATTACTTACCCCAGTATTCATAAATGAAATACGACTTACCCCATTATTTGTAAATGAAATATGACTTAACCCATGATGAATAAAATATGACTTACCCCACTGTTCACAAATAAAATAGACTTACCCAGTCATTGTCTGCTCTCAACACAGTTTCACCTAGTAAGACAAGCACAGTACCATAACCTTTTTATAACATTAAGATTATATAGATGAATAAATAAAATATGACTTACCCCATTATTGGCATTATCGACGGCATTGTCACCCTCGCCCTGGTTGTGCTGCTGAGTATTCCTCTGGCGGATGTGCTCCAGCGTGGTGAGGCCCTTCTCATTGATGATAGCCACCACATCGCCCTTGGCGTCGAAGAACTCCGCACGGAACGGCGCCGAGCGCAGGATCACGGCGTTGCCCAACGTGTTGGACACGCGCACGAAACCCTTGGTAGTATCAGTCTCCAAGATCGTGAGCCTGCGAAAATCAAGAAAATTACACAAGTGTTTTAGAGTCATAAAATTCAACACCATCTTTTTCACCTTATCCCTTTTGTGAATACCGCAGAAAGAGTCTCAACTGCTCCCAACCATCTGGAACCAGTGGGACCATGGCATCCCCAATTGGAGCATGCCGTGAGGCTGAAGACCATTCAGAATCAAAAAATTCTTCGAAATGGCTTCAGCAATGTTTGGTGACCAGATCTGAATAGCCTGGTACTTCCCCATCTCCTTCCAATTCCCATTACCATCAGCCTCACAACATACCCCAATTAGGGAGACCATAATCCCACTGGCTCCAGACGGTTGTGGGCAGTTGGGACTTTTGTGCATTATTCACATAAAAAATAAAAAAAAGATAGAATTAATATAGTGCAATTTTGTGACCACAAACGCGCTTTACTCTAAAGAGCTAATCCTACAACATTTATCTTCTTAAATGCTGTTCTAGGTGATAACCGCCCGGGCAGTTTAGGACTCTTGGGCAAAACTCAGAAAAAAAATTTTAAGCCTTTTTTTCAATAATATTGTAAATGGACAGTCATTTTCACGGTCACATAATAATTACAATTAGCTGTATGACGTGGAAGATATTCCCTTTAATCTTACAAGTTGTTTTCAACAGAAATCATTATCTCTAGGAATTATACAATAGATAATAAAATATTAAACTTGCTTTTCATAGCATCGATAATACGTAAAAACACAACTTAGCGCAAAATATACAAGAATCATTCTCGAGATTAGAACATTTCAATCACTTCTGACTTATCCTTAGTGCAAGTTATAGATTATAATAATATGTAATAGCTATTGATCCATCAACACTCATCTCTTATCGACAATCAATCGCGTTTATGATATTATCATAGCTAATTGAAATAGCTACAAAAAACATGATAGGAATTTATAATAACAACATTGAAGATGAGAGATTCCTCGTCAAATACATATTATGTACATATTTCGTAGCCTTAACTGTAAATTTTGAGTTTTGAATAACAAGCTTCCGTCAGACAAACTACAAAAGGTAGTTTATAGGGATTTTTTGCATTGTATTTTTTTTTTGTAAAATGTAAATAAATAAAGGAATAAAAAAATAAAATCAAAGATGTTATATTACTCCAGCTGAAGTATGCAAACTCATTGTTTTAACAGGGTAAGTCATATTTCATTAGTGAACAATAGGTAAGTTGTATTCCATTAGAGAATAATGGGGTAAATTGTATTTCATTGCTGAATAATGGGGTAAGTTGTATTTCATTAGTGAATAATGAGGTAAGTCATATTTCATCAGTGAATAATGGGCTAAGTCATATTTCATTAGTGAATTAGTGAATAATGGGTAAGTCGTATTTTATTAGTGAATAATGGGGTGAGCCGTATTCATTATTGAATAATGAGGTAAGTCGTGATATCGATAAAAACTATGGAGAACAATGGGGTGGCATTAGCTCAATTGGTTAGAGCGCAAGTCCTGGATAGACCGAGAGGTACTGGGTTCGAGTCCCAAATGCGACCGTTACCTTTCTATTTTCTGTGTCTTTTCTTTTTTATATTTCATTTGAGATTTGTTAATATAATTAAAAAAATATATTGCTTACGTGTCAGTTTTAGGTGGTCCGTTGAGGGCGTACTCCACTCGGTATCTTGGCTTCAGAGGCAGCTTCTCGTCAACTATCATCCGGAAGGTGCTATCGGCCAAAGCGGTCAGCTTCAAGATGAATGAAACCTACATACAAACAAAATATATTCATTTATCAAAACAGTTGCAAACAATCACACAATGTCAAAGAGTAGGACAATGAGAAAACAACAAATAATTATTATCAGGTGAAATGAAAAATAAAATATTATAAATCATTTAACCTCCGACACGTCAGTGTGTTCGACAGGTAACGCAAAATTTAGATCCGTTAAAAGCCAGCGTGTCCGACTGGTAACGCAAAAAACATACTTTCTTTTTGTGGGATTATCGATCGACCTTAAAAAATGTTCGTAGCTTACTAAATTAAACTACATTAGTTTGCCAATAAAATAATAAATCAGATAGCGATTCTTGCTTTTCGTTTTTTGACACGTCGCCCGACTGGAATTTAATACAAAATAACAACTGTCAAGTATTTCATCATTCTTTGAGGCCGCAGTTCAATTGGGTTTTGTTCTTTAAAATCTCCTAAAATGTAAGTAAATATAATAAAATTTCAAGAATATTTTCGTATTAACGGGGAGAGGGACGTCGGAGAGTTATTATTTATTAATTCAAAATAATGATAATATTATTGTGCAATACGATAAACATGGTGTTTTTAAAGATAAAAATATTTATTATGTTTCTTTTTTAATTGCAAATTAATTGCACGGGCAAAAAAAAAGTAATATTTCTGATTAGATTTTGATAAATACTAAGCCTATTTAAGTTTACAAAATATTTAATGAATATTTTTCTATTTAAAAACATTATGTTAATAATACTATCATTATTTTCTCGCCCTTAAATTTATATATATTTTTTTTATATTAGAGAGAATTTTTTTTTCTCTGAATACAAGTAGGTATTCTGGGGAAACTACTAATGATGGATACTGTTTATTCTCTGAATACAAGTAGGTATTCTGGGGAAACTACTAATGATGGATACTGTTTATTCTCTGAATATAAGTAGCTATTTTGGGGAAACCACTAATGATGGATACTGTTTATTCTCTGAATACAAGTAGCTATTCTGGGGAAACTACTAACGATGGATACTGTTTATTCTCTGAATACAAGTAGCTATTCTGGGGAAACTACTAATGATGGATACTGTTTATTCTCTGAATATTAGTAGCTATTCTGGGGAAACTACTAATGATGGATACTGTTTATTCTCTGAATATAAGTAGCTATTTTGGGGAAACCACTAATGATGGATACTGTTTATTCTCTGAATACAAATAGCTATTCTGGGGAAACTACTAATGATGGATACTGTTTATTCTCTAAATACAAGTAGCTATTCTGGGGAAACTACTAATGATAGATACATACGAGTACAATTTTTATATATATATATATAAACACATTATCTGATAAAACTGAACAATTTACAAAAACATTGTAATGTCGAAGTGATGGGTGCCGACCCGAGTAGCATAAGTAGGTGATTAATTTGCTATGCTTAGAAATCATGTTTTTTTGAGACTTTCTACATACATTTTAAAAAGGAAATAAGATAAGTAGGTAAATATAAAATCGAATAAGAAGCTCGACAATTCGGAAAGGGCTGAACATCGAACCACTGCTACTCTTCATAGAAAAGTCGTAACTGAGGTGGCTTGGCCATGTATTAAAAATGCCAGAAGGTCGAATTCAGTGGAAAATTCTGGGTGCTATTCCAGAGGGAAGATGCTGAAACAGCTGGGAGAAGCAACTCCAGAGGCTGTGCGAAGAGGGGTTGGACGGATGTGGTTGACGTAGCGCAGGACAGGGACGCCCGGAGGCACCTTGTACATATTAATATCGAGGGGCGTTATGTGTTGACGGTAACTAACTCTTATATCTAACGGCTAGTTATATTTTGATTCAGTACTAATATTAAGGTTATCTCACCTGATACTCCTTATTGACCATCTCGACCTGCAGCGTATGCTTGGCCTCCAGGCTGATGGTGTTCAGCAGCAGCTCATAGGGGGAGTTGTCGGCAGGCAGGGCCCGCAGGCGGCGGCAGAAGCTGCTCTGGTCGCAGGTTTTGAAGTTGGTGTGGTCCACGGAGTAGGCGCGCTCGACGAGGAGCAGCGCCCCCAGCAGCAGGAACAAGCGACTCGGGCTTGCCATCTAGGGGGCAATAGATAGACTCAGGGAATTAAAACTACCAACATTAATAATACAATAATACTAATAATAATAAACGTTTCATTGTCTTTCTTTTTTTATAAGTAAAAAATAATGATATCCTCACTGGGATTTCCCGTGCTGGGGATTTAATTTACTTAACATTAAATTAAATTATTTGAATTTGATGAAATTGCTGAAATAATTGTAATAAGTGTTTTAAGTGAAGTTGAGTGGTTTCTGTGTCAGTCTGCATTTGATGTTAATAGTGAACATTACACGTCTGCTTCAGACTCAACATCTCACCACACTTCGTTCCAATACGTCCGCCGAAACGTATGTGTAAAGACAGCGAACTGCAGTCCGAACGCCCAGATCTCCCGTCAGTCCGACGCATAGATTTTTCTCAGCGATCGGCCCCGCTATGTCTTTACACGTAAGCGTTTGAGCGCCTTTCACCAACGGCTTATGCAGCAAAGAATAGAAACTTAAAAATCAATATTAGTTCATTTTTGAGCGAAACATTGCAAATAAACTATCTAAATTTGCACTGTTCATACGTAAATAATTAATAATCTTCATAAATATGACATTACCTTGTTATCATAATTGGTAAATGTGCCATCCCGATGTCTATCTTATGATATCTATGGTCAAAACTGTAGGTAAACTTTGTTTCGCCATGGCACTCCCGCCTCGAATATAGTATATTAGAATAGGTCAGCAACCACAAATCATATGAAACAATTGTCTAAAAACCCAAAAAGGTTTTATAAAGACCATCCTTAAAGCCTCCACAAGAACGCCAACAAAAGAAATCTTCGAATCTTTTGCAGTCCCTAACATTCAAAATATCGATGCTAAGAATGTTTTAATTAAACATTTTAAAAAAAATTAAAAGCCAAAGAAACCCAATTTTCACACAGGAGCTAACCAGAATAGCATTATGAATATACCAGGCGCGGTCCGTCCATACATGCTGTGGATGCTCCGCATCCCTTGTGTTTGTTTTGAGTCGAAAAGCTTTTAATTTGTTTTTCTTAGTATTTTTTCCTTAGCGTAACAAAGATTTTTTCTAGTTGTAGACAGCCTTACTGCAATTCAGCACCGTCCCGCCCTCAGAGATTTAACACACACACAACACGACATACGGAGCAAGTCAAAATACTTATACATTCTCAATGATCGAATGTTTATGTGCGGAAACACACAAATGGTACAGTGTGGATGCCGTGGATCATCTGTTCTATTCCGTATCCCTAAAGTATGAAAGTCAAATGTGTCAAAAGTCAGTACGTGCATTAAGTCCTGCCTTCCAATATCTTAGAACACTGGATGCAGTTTTGAGGAGAGCATCCAATTCATGTTCGTGGGCTATTTTATAGATTTGTATATTCAATTTGATAGCAGGTATATACTGATTGTCAAGCATCCATCCCTTCTACAAAAAGTTAAGGACCGCCACTGGAATATACGTATATTTAAAACAACTTTTGGACAAGGGAACAATAAACGTCGCTCCACTGAGCTATATAATTCACTTTCCCCAGCAATAAAAGAATGTAAAATGCAAATTATTTCAAAAACCAAATCAAAACCTGGCTCAAAGAAATCAAAGAGAAGTTATCCAGTATTTTGAAAAGAACATTATAGAGCATTATAAACAATCAGTTTTTAAATAAAACCTAGTCCGCCTCAGCACAGTAATCCCTAGTGAGGAGACTATGAAAAAAAATCCTAAATTGTCTTATTGGCCTTGTAATTTGGTATTATGTAAATAGAAAAAGAAATGTATTAAAACTAAATAAAAATACACACAAAATACTTAAAAACGAGTCTGAATTGAGAAACTTTACCTCCAATTTATTATTGTATAATTTAAATGTATTGCAAACAGAAAAAAATTATTGTCGCTGACTCTAAAATGACATTGCAATATAGTATCCAATCACTGTTTTTAAAAGTACATCAATACTTGACGATTCAATTCACTGTAGATAAACAACGAAATGAAGAATAATATTTGAAATACATTAATATTTTTATTTGTACAAGTGCCGGTGAGTTGATGTGATGCGATGTTACGAAAACAATTAAAAACATACCTTAACAGGATTGAACGCCGACCAACTCGTGAAATTATGTTCACCGATATTAAGACTAAACTTAAAACAGCCTTTTACTGATATTAAACAGCATTGGCAAAGGAAATATCAACTTTTTCCATTTGACAATCGCGCAATGACACGCTGGAGTTTTATACGTTTGGTATCACGAAAAATAAAATACCTTTCGATTCAAGTAGTCAACATCAGTAATATTACGTATAGAAAAATAGACCAGAAAATAATACAAATGCTTACACTTTAAGACTTATTTTAGCGTGTATAGTTTGAATTATTTTTTAGGAAAAACTAATGTCAAAAACGAACATCGAACTATCATGTGAATGAAAAAAATATGTATCGAAAAATTGACCTAATACTGAACAAATTGTTGTGTTTTAAGACTATTTTAGCGTGCATAAATAAAAATTATATTTTTTGGAGAAATGTCAAATAACTTGGCGTTGGCAGCACAAAATTTCCATAGACAACGAGTTTCGAAAAATGTATTAACTGTCCTGAACTTATGACTGCTCTACATGATGGGCCATCAGATGGCCAGTGGGATGGCCAAGCGATAATAATAATAATAACAAAGCATTTTTATTATTTCACTTCAAGTGCGCTTTGCCATAAATAAACTTTAAAAACATATTAAATAACTCCATCCAGTGGTTTTCGTAAAGTGCTCCTTTTAATGATAATAATAATAAAAATCGGATGATTTTTATAGCGCGTTTTTGTGAAAAATCACCTCAAGCGCGCTGTACAAATACTTTTTCCTAATCTTATATTTTTCTTATATTACATCTATGACACTTTCAATAAAGTTTTTTTTTCATTTATTTACTCTTTTTGGACAGGCTATCATTACACATTATTTATAGACCATATAAAGAGATGCAGTTAAATTATCAAAACTAAATACGGCTTGGTCTAAGCTTTCATATATGTTAAATTGAAAAAAAATAAGCTAACTGTATTTATTCCTTACGATATATTGCAAGACGCTAATACAAATGATAGAGTGATTGTTTCCATTGTAATCAAGAATATGTTTAAGCTAAAACAATGAATTATTATCCATATTTTTTAGGATAAATAACACAGAATACTCTTAAAAGGGGACACTTTATAGCCCGTTGTGGCGCTTTGTACATCTTGCATTGGCGGGGGAGTAGCGCGGGAGGACGGGGGCCGAGGGGGCTGATCCATAGAGCCCTCAAATCTTCTTCTTCTTTGTCCTGTTGGTGACGACCCTGGGCGGCGTGGTGGGACGGTTGGTGTTGGTCTGCACGTGCGCCAGGTGGCGCTTCTCGGCCTGCTTCTGGATCTGGAAGGAGCACATCAGCATGTCGTCCACTGACATCATTGCACCTGCATTATCGAATCCCCCCCAGTAGTTGGGCGCCGAGAAGAGGGTGACCAGTTACCAGTTTTTACATTCTATTTATACATTCTTAACATATTACAAACATTCTTGCTTATTCTATTACTCCTACAGTACCCCTTAGGTGCATATTCATCTAATACAATTACAAAATATTATACAGTATGTACACGGCTATACAAAAAAAAAACACATTCACAATAATACTGCAAAAATAGTAACATTTTAAGACAAGAGTCAGGTTATGTTCAGCAATAACTGACTTCATATAAAAAATTAACTATATATATACACGGAGAAAACCGATACCAAACAACTACCAATGGCTTGAAGAAATGGCTTTTTACAATAAATAAGCGATGGCCCGATATTTGCAAAACATCTACACCGATGGCGACATTGGCAACGTTCAATTCTACTTTCATTGTACTTCGATATGGGCATGCTGCTCCGGCAATATATCGTGGTAAAAAAGAGGTGATTAGTTTAAATATTAGATTAGATAAGGGCGCTGTACAAATATTACTTCCTGTTCTTTATCTAATTATGTACAAAAAGATTTAGAAAAACATACTTACCTGGATGGTCGCTTCGGATGAACACAGTTTTATTAGAAAATTTAAGTGTAGAGATGATATATATTTATGGCCATCTACATGATGGGCAATCAGCTGGCCCACTACGGATGGCCCATTGTGTAGTGGGCAGATTGGTGTCTGATGGGTTATGGCGCAGAGCGGTGGCGTGCGATGGTGCGGGATGACCTCGTTGTCGGTTCTTCGTACACACATCAAGGGATACTGAGCCGGCGATGGTGGCGCCCCTAACACGTTGGGCGTGCTCTGGAGGTGACGTCCTAGTTAGTAATATTTACGTAGCTTCGAAACATTTTTCAATGTAATGGCGGTAGTTTGAATATGTCATGAAACGATAAAATTCATCGAATTATTTCTTCGATGAATGTATATGAAATCCCAAATACAAAAATAAACGCTAAATAGGCATTTTAGTAAATTATGGCTCTAAATATTGCATTTTATTGAAGTATTTTTATATAAATATCACAGCATTTATTTACTATTTTTATTGGTCCAGAATTATTAGTAGAGAGGAAAAACAATAACAAAAAATTACCAAAAAACACACATTTTCTGAATATCCAAAATAAATTTATGATAATGGGTAGCATGTAATATCATAAAATTACATTTACATATTTTTTTTTACAGTAACTCCACACAGGAGACCAAGGAGGAAATAATTTCCCTCAAGGCCTATATCATCTTTGGGGATGCTGTGTGGAGGATCTTTTAGAGGATAGGAAGGAGTGAACTTGGGTCTTGAAGAGACCCATGTTATAGGATGGAGGAAACACAGAGGCCGGCAGATCATTCCACAGCCGAGCTGTTGAACACAAGAACGAGTCGTAGAAGCGACCCGTTCTCATGTGACAAATGTCAACCGTGTGCAAATGTTGGGCGCGCGTTTGGCGTGTTTCCCGACTATGCACCGGTGCCGAAGGGATCAATGACGCTAGTTCCTCGGAGCAACTTCCATTAAAATACCGGTAGAACAAGGACAGCATTCCCACCCGACGTCTGTGCTCCAAAGATTGCAACCCATTTGTTAAGATAGGCGAATCTATCAAACGGACTGCCCGTTTCTGCACAGAGTCAAGGTTTTTTTTCAGATATTTTGGGACTCCCGACCAGAGGTGGCTGCCAAATTCTACAATGGGGCGCACTTGCGATTTGTACAGGGTCAACAGTTGTGTACTATTAAAGTATCTGCGGGCTCTGTACAATACGCCCAGCTTCTGAGAGGCTAACTTTACTCGGTTTCGATGGAGCCCCATACCTGAGCTGGTCACTTAAGGTTACACCAAGCATATCAATGGAGGGCTTGTTGGGAAGATTGCTTCCATTAAAGGAGACTAGATTGTCATTTCGATCCCTTTTAGACGTAATCAGACATGATTGGGTCTTTGAAACATTAAATTCGACATATCATTTATTTGTAATGTCATTGCCTAATATACTAATAAAAACTAATCATCTCCTTGTTTAACCATTGCTGCAGCGGCACATCCATCCGCAAGCACGTTGAAAGTACGAAAGTAGAACTGAACCACGCCATTGTGTAGTTGCGTTGCAAATATCGCCGGCCATCGCCAAGCCATCGTATCGACCAGCTGATGGCCCATCATGTAGAGGGAGCATTACAGTTTCTATATACTCTTAAATGATAATACCTCCGGCTCCTGAATTTTGACAGCAACATGATTACTAGCGCCCTCTAGTTGCACGAATTGGTTTTTTCAAACATTTTAATAGATTTTCTAGGATACATTTTCTTAATAAATTATAGTAAGCGAAATTTTTATTTATTTTTTATATATATATATATTATGTACCCTGCATACGATTATACTCATTTTTTGCTAACGTATATATATACATATATTAAAAGAAACTATTAGCTGATTACACACTCTTTAAATTATTTCGAAAGAAAATAAAATATTTAATATTTAGTTAATAGCATATTGCCAGTATTTTGACGTCTATGAATTTGATTACATGCGTAGCTTTGTCAAAATACTGGCGACCAGTGAGGCTTTAAATGTTAATACAATACTAAATTAAAAAATACAATTCGTCTCAGGAAAGCAATACTGCTGAAACCACCACTACCCACGAAAACGCCTTGTATACACCGGGTTTTCCACAGGGTTTTTTTTGCGTCAATCTATCTGGGTCCCGTGAATCTACAATGAAAAATAAGATCTGTACAACGTTGGAAAAATCTTTGTTTTGTAATTTTTTTTAAAATTGATATAATAAGCCTCAAAGTCTTGCTTTTTTTAACATGACCTTGGCTGTTACAGCAATATTGTTATCCTGCGACGACATGTAAGTTACCTAAAAATAATTTATTCAGAATATATTATTCAAAGAAAATCTATTAAAATGTATGATAAACAATTCGTACAACTCGGGCTGCTAGAGGACGCTAGTAAGCACGTTTCTATCGAAGATCAAAGGTGAGCTCAGTAGCTGGAGGTATTATCATTTAAGAGTATTTGGGGCTTGGCGCGGTTGTGAATTACGTGAATAATATCAATACATACATCCATAGGCACCTTCCAACTTCCAATCCTTGCTTGTGTGCAAGTTTTTCAGTTTATAGCATTTATCTATATTTTTGACTCGCAAGGAAACGGGAAAAATTCAACTTGGTGTCGTGGCGTCGTTAGTCGTTACACGTTACACGCTGGCCGACAAATGAATCCCGCCAGCATAGCCAAAAACGAATACTTAAAGAAGTATTTAAGCGGATCTGCTAAACCCGACAAGAAGAAAAAGAAAAAACACGGCCAGATCAAAGGCGCGGGGTATGTAAAACTTTTATCCAGTTGTATTTTTATAAAACGTATGTAAGGTTATGTATGTATAGAATTTTTCAAAACGAATATGATGCGAGTTTTTGTTTTGTTATCTTTCAACAATCAAACTGTTACAATTTAGTTTTCCTTACAAGGGGTAGGTTCCCGCGGGGGTAAATGTAAAATCATGGACTTTGTGCAATATTAGTCATTTGAGCCTTCATTTTCCGTTTCAATTTATATATTTAACTGTGTAAATGCATAATATAACCCGAATTAATTAGAAAGGTAAAATTCGGCAATTCCGCCTCACTGTTGACTGTTATACGAATAGGTTTTTAAAATAAACTACTTTACAGATTACTAAATATTATAAAAAAATATTGGCATACGCAAATGCAAAATAATGTGTATAAATTCATTTAAAGCTTAGTAAAGTTTGAAGTTTTTGTATGGGATTTTTACATTAGTTTTTTTTTTGTAAACCCAAACTAAGAACTTAATAAGTTATTTTACCCCACTCTCTGACGGTCCGGTACGGAACGAACATTTCACTCGTTACTGCAGACACTTTCACAGAAAAGTTAAGTTCGCTAAAGTAAGGTAACGGTTTTGCAACGCAGTCCATTGTGGGAATTTTCTGCGCAGTGTCCGCAGTAGTGAGTGATAAGTTCGTTCCTCACCGGGCCGTCAGAGAGCGGTGAGGAACCTAATTAAGTTATTAGGTTATTAAGTTATTAGGTTCTAATAACCTAATTAAGTTATTAGGTTCTAATAACCTAATTAAGTTATTAGGTTCTAATAACCTAATTAAGTTATTTGGTTCTAATAACCTAATTAAGTTATTAGGTTATTAGTTTGGGTTTAAAGAAAAGTTATTAGGTTATTAAGTTATTAGGTTCTAATAACCTAATTAAGTTATTAGGTTCTAATAACCTAATTAAGTTATTTGGTTCTAATAACCTAATTAAGTTATTAGGTTATTAGTTTGGGTTTAAAGAAAAAGAAAAAAAAACTTCAAGCGGGAATTGTTGAATTTTTAACTTTAATTTTATCCGAGGGTTCCAATAAATCTTGGGGTAATTTTACCAAACTAACCAACTATCACGCCGTCACGTTGCATGGGTAGGCAGAGAGGATAGACAGCCGAACACGCTCCTTGCTTCATTCACATTCATAGATCGTCTCATTTAGACACTTTCCCCTATACGTGCCATGTGGGGCATCCGCATCCACGTGTACCATTCACTTTTACATCATATATTCTCCTTTATATGTTCATCCACTCTACAGTCCCTTTCTTTCTTTGGGTTGAAATCTGTTTAAGCAAATTATTTTTTTTCACAGTATGAAAATCATCGATGATGATGTGGACCTCACCAAGATGCGCGCCCTCGAGGAGGATGAGCTGGACTTCCTGGGCGGAGGCGAGGATGCTCCACAGGTGGCTGGGATTGTGGACGACCGTCCCGCTGAAGTCAAACGGCTGGAACAGTTCAGCCGTGAGAAGTGGAAGGTCATCAATGAGGTGAGTGTCACCGGCCTAGTGGCGTCAGTTTATTTTTCAACACAACTGAAACTGTTACAGTTTCTGAAAACAAATTGTTAAAAAATAACGTAATACAGTCGAACTTGATTGTAACAATAATGGCAATAGCGGGTTCACGGCTTTAATGAACAATTACCAAATGATATATGTCACAAGTATGGAGTGTAAGGAGAATATATGACGCGAATGTGAGTGGAAGAAGCCGGGGATGCCCGAGGAAGACACTGCACCATCAAGTGAATCGAATACTTGAGTCGGGCCATGTCAGAAGTCTGAATAATGGAAGAGAATGTATGAGACGATGTATGAATGTGAATGAAGCAAGAAGTGTATTCCAAGATTGAGTTGTTTGGCGTTCCGTCCTCTCAATGCATATGATGCGCAAGCGTTTCTTTGTAACAGTTTACTGCGGGTATGGTTTGGTAAAGTGTCGCTTGCGGAGAGCAGTTTTCAACGTTTCATGCGGAATTCTCAAACATATTGTGTTCTATTGGAATCATTTTGTGCTGGTTTATTGCCAGCATAGTTCCACACTTTTTAAAAATGGTTTTATAATAATCGGCGAAACTGTTACAGCCGTTTCACAACTTAAACGGTTATGAAAAAACGATTTCATGTTATTTTACTCGCCTCTAATATACAATCATCTTGTCCAAAAGAAGCGAAGCTAGGAGTTTACAATGGAGTGTTGATACCAACCCTGGTATAAGGCAGTGAGGCATGGAACTGGCAGAGGAAGGATGAAAGTAGACTGAATGCCGTAGAAATGAGATCCCTGTCGGTAAAACCATGTATGACCAATTTAAAAAAAGATTTAATATAAATCAAATTTAATAATGTTATTATTATTATTATTATTAAGTTCTGCAAGTATTTTTAGTTTTTATTATTACAACCCATCCAAATTAGAATGGGGGGGGAGTAAATCAAATCATATAAATAATCCCACACAATGTGGATTAACGGCAGTTTGAAAATGGCCTTGAATGCCAAAACAGCTATCACAATAATAAAAACTTAATAGTAACATTATTAAATTTGATTTACATTAAATGAAAAAATAAAATAAAAATGAAATGGAGTGCTACGAATTAAACATACAAACAATTAATAATGTATGACCATGTTAAACATGTGGAGTTCCAGAAAGAGTGCAAGGCTGATTTGATGGATGTTTGCGTCATGGAAAGTAAATACATATTTGGTATTTGTGAAGTCTACGTTGGATAGTAAAAACCTCAATATTAACTCCCGTACCTTTATCTATCTCCTGGGAAATGTCACCAGAAGATGAAGGCATCTTGGATCCGGCTCTAAGGACCAATAATGGTGTCGCGAAATTGCGACTCCAATGCATAATGGCCGTCTGCGGGCAATGCAGGGATAAACCTTTCCAATAATTTTAACTCAAAGGACCATTAACAAAATTATGTCAGTAGTATCGATAATTTGGAGCAAATTAGAGATCTTGTAAACCTGATGGATAGTATTCCTCAATATCTACCTTTTCACTTCTTTTATACTTATGTTATTATATTATGCACTAAACTACTTCTTATAGTATTTTGTACAACCTGCTGTTATAATGTAACCACAGGATAAACTATTATTCATTGTGATAATTACGCTGTAACTACATACTGTTTTAGGGTGGCCACAGACCTGGAAAACCGGGAAAACCGGGAATTATCAGGGAATTTTACCGAACCGGGAATTATCAGGGAAATGTCAGGGAATTTCAAAATATTTTTAGAATATCAGGGAATTCCAAAAATAAGACGATATTCGTTATTTTGCGATTTGTAAAGTCCCTAAGTTGTGTTTTATTACTGTTACTAGACTACCGGCGTGTGTAATAAAAGATATGCCGACAAAGACAAACTAGATAGGTAGGTCTTTTTTATTATTATTTTCGTAAATAGCCCTTGCAACATGTCAATAACCACCCGCCTTGGTTTATCCCCTATACTATTCTAGTAGGTGCGAAATCTGTAAAGAAAAAGCTAGCAAAATTTCGCGGTCGATATATGTCACAGCCGGCCTTTCAAATTCAGATAGTTAATGCAAATTCGTAAAAATAAGAATTGATTTTCGCGCTGAATCCTGTCGCGGCCGACCCTTTAAATTCAGTTAGGTATTCGAACTATATTCGTAAAAATATGGTAAATTTACGCCTAAATCGAAAATTTCGCAGCCGATTTCAGATGCAGTTGGTCCTTTAAATTTAGATATTCAAAGTAAATTCGTAAAAATACGATACATTTCCGTGTAAATCGAAAAACCGCGGCCGAAATCAGTTGCCGCCGGCATTTCAAATTCAGATATTCGAAGAATGTTTGTAAATATATAACATATTTCTGCGTAAATCGGAATTACGCAGCGAATTATCATCGGGGCCAGCCCTTTTATTTCAGATATGCGATGTACATTGGTAAAAATACGATATATTTCCGCCTAGTTTAATAAAAATAAATTACGAATTAACGAATTTCGAATTAAAAAACACATTTTGGTAAATAATCCATAAGCCGCCACGTTTTTAATAGGCATAGATTTTGGAAATTACACTTAGTTTCAACTTAATCATAAATAAACTTCTAAGTTGGGGCTGATGAAAAAATATGCACATTATATCATCACTACAGGATGAATTTTTGTATGAATTTTTTTATGAAATAAAAATTAAAGTGCCCGTTTTTTCACTTCCCCCTACTGAAATCGATGTTGTTTGTTGAAATTAAGTTGAAACGAAGTTTAATTTCCAAAATCGGTGCCTATTAAAAACGTGGCGGCTTATGGATTAATTAATCACATTTTGTATGAAAAAATTTTCTCCGGTATTTTTTTTGTTCAAAATTTCGAATTACGAATTTTTTCGAATTATCGTGGTTCGAATTATCGTGGTTCGAATTATCGTGGTTCGAATTATCGTGGTTCGAATTATCGTGGTTCGAATTAACGGGGTTCTACTTTATCAAGCGCATTTAAGCAATGCACAAATCGAGCCTTTTCTGGCATAGATGAAAATCGCGTTTCAAAAATAATTTTTTTAACGATATTCCCTTATATCAAATAAAACATATCAGGGAAAAATGTAGAAACTGCCCTGGAAAACCTGGAATTATCAGGGAGTTTTGAAATCCCTTTTTTGTGGCCACCCTGTGTTATATTGTATCTACTTCTTTTACACCTATTTATTATTTTATGTGTGCATTATTGTATTCCCTTGCAAAACTATGTGGTAAATGTATCAACATGTAAAAGCCTTCTAGGCTTGAATAAATGAATAAATATATGAAACTTGAGAATAAGGAAAATAAGATAATATATTGGTTCATACTTACAATCTTTATCTCTTTTATTTGAACTCTGCTAGTAAACAACATCTCGGGATTAAAGATACCTCTGGCCTCTGACCTTCAAATCTGTATTGTGGTGATAATTAATGGAACAATAAATTGGGATCGCCTTTTCAAGCGAAATCTTGAAGCAGTGCCGTCTGTTTTTATCATTCATATTACATGTATTTATCCAGACCTTCTCGACAGACGGACGTGATCTCTTTAACACTCATTTGTTTTATGATTGCTACGGTAAGCAACCCACTTACGCACAATTTACAAACCATTTACTTAGATAAGTACGTCCTAATTATTAGCAACTGTTGTTGCGTATATTCATATGAGTATATATACCTCTCTTAATATCTATTTCAAAACAACACTGTCATTAGACGGGTAAAATAAATACAATTTACATGGATTTTTAGAACAGGATATAATCAATATAAGTACATAGAGATTTTAAACAGTAACATAAGATACAAAACTAAAAAATATTATTATACAAATCAACAACGCTACAATAATTAATGTACGATTCATCAAAGTGCTGGTATAGATGACCAGAACTTTGGCTTTAGCTGTGCTTGGTGACCAGATCTGAATAACCAGGTATTTCCCAACCTTCCTCCTCTCAATACCTTCAGCCTCACAACATACCCCAATTGGGGATGCCATAGTCTCACTGGCTCCAGACGGTTGGGAGCAGCTGGGACTCTTGTGTGGTATCACATAAAAAAATAAGAATGAATACATTGTCTGAGTTATTCGTAACCTGGGAATGTTTATTGTTCTTTGTATGTAACAGGAAATTCACAATCCATCTATCTACATGTGAGATTATTCCATGTTTGTTTAGTATCATAGTATTTTACAAAGTCTTATGTGTCTATGTAAAGTAATACTTGGAAATGTGCAACTGCTTCAACCTTTTCTATGACCCTCTTATCTAATCTCTATGCTTGCTTATTGTGTTATCTTTTATTGGTATTCAGTTTTATGACGTCATTACGCTGCATTCATATTACTTCACTGTACTTTAATATTCATACTGCTTGGGATGTAAAAGCTCCATTGGTGTATTTATAATGATAAATGATTAATCTTTTTACCTAATGGTGCGTTCAAACGGTTCAGTTTTAGTGGAAGCGAGTTAAATCCAATGAGAAATTCAAAGGCATGTTCACACATTTCAGTTGAGCTCAAACCGATTTTGTTATTCAAGATGGTGTCAAGTGAAGTGAACGCGCGTGTATCTCTACATCATTTCTGATATTTTGCGGGGCATCTATTACTCTTTTGAGAGAGATAGCATTATAAGATACTGAAGGGACAGCGGTGTGCAGTCTATAAAAGCTGTGCCAAGTTTTTCAATTCAGAGTTGTTCCTTAATACGTATAGATTATGACAATAACACTTGGTTTCAACTGAATTACAAGAAACAAGTATCTAAATCATGCATTTAAAATAATTTATAGTTTAGTTTAGTATTGCATTTCACTATCCCTGCATGCCATGCCTTCTGGAATAATGCATTATTATTATTAGTAAATTTTAAACTTTTTATATGGAATTTTTAGGATAGTTTTATTTCCTCTTTGAACCCAAACTAAGAATCTAAGAACCTATTTCATATATAATTAATATACTGAATTACAAGAAACAAGTATTTAAATCATGCGTTTAAAATAATTTCTAGTCTAGTTTAGTTTAGTTTAGTATTGCATTGCATTGCACTATCGCTGCATGCCATGCCTTCTGGAATAATGCACTATTATTATTATTATTATTATTATTAGTAAATTTTAAACTTTTTATATGGAATTTTTAGGATAGTTTTTTTTTCTCTTTGAACCCAAACTAAGAATCTAAGAACCTATTTCATATATAATTAATATACTGAATTATATGTCAAATAGGTTATTAGTTTCTTAGTTTGGGTTTTAGAAAGAAAAGAAAAATTACCTAAAAACGAGTCTAAATTGTACAACTTTACTGAAAAATTAAACGCAATAAATTATAAACTTTTTGAAAAGTTGACAAATTTTTAATTAAAATGCAATTTTTCCATGAGTTTCCTAAGGAACTTGTGGGTATGCGCATATTTATTCAGTTGGCTATCAATCAGCGGAAGATGATAACAAAATAGTCATAAAAATTCAAGATAATATTTATTTCGTTTTTATATTCACTGGAGGCAATTCAGCAGCACAGATTTCTAAAATAATGTTATTAATGGCAGTGTCACAGGTATTTTTATTTATTTCTTTTACTTTGTCTATTCATCCAAAGAATGCAATGGCTTTGATAAAACTGAAACATTTAGTTGTTTGATGATGCCATTATATTATAATTGTTACACGCACAACCATTGCTATATTAATGCCGTCGGCCGTAGTAAAGTGAGGCATAGGCTTATTTATAGGCTTCTTCCCAATGTTTGTCTGTTGGGTTATTTCAGTGTTTTCTTCCCTTTGAGCAAACAAATGATACAATTATTCATTCAGTTAAAACAATTTCAGGATGATGGCTTTAACTCGACTCTGACTGTGCAACAGTTATCAACCAATAATGGAAGAAGCCCCAGTCCGGATTCCGATCAGTCTGTCACAAGAACAAAGGTTAAAGAAGAAATGAGAAGCCCTAGTCCAGATTCTGACCAATCAGTCCCGAGAACAAAGAGAAAAGAAAGAAAGAGAAGTCCTAGCCCGGATTCTGATCAGTCTGTCCCAAGAACAAAGAGGAAAGAAGAAGTTAGGGAAAGAAAGAGAAGCCCTAGTCCAGGTTCCGACCAATCCGTCCCGAGGACAAAGAGAAAAGAAGTCAGGGGAAGAGACAAAGCTCGAAGAAAGAAAAGCCCCACCCCAGATTCTGACCAATCTGTCCCGAGAACAAAGAGAAAAGATGAAGTAAGAGGAAAGGTATCAATTAAAAAGGAAAGAAATAGAAGTCCTACGCCAGATTCTGATCAGTCTGTTCCAAGAAAGATGAAGGAGGAAGTTAGGGTGAGGGAAAGAGCCTATAAGAAGAAAAGCAGATGGGCAGATCCCGATGAAGAACTCGGCCAGCAAATTCTGGAGAATATTAATAAAAATGATGATCGGAGAGGGGATAGAAATGAAGACAGAAGAGGAGATCGAAATAAAGATTGGAGGGGCGATAGAAAAGAAAATAGAAGAGGAGATAAAAATGAAGACAGGCAGGGAGATAGAAATGAAGCCAGAAGAGGAGAAAGAAATGAAGAAAGGAGAGAAAATAGAATTAATGGCAATAACAGAGATAATGGTAGAAGTGATAGAAATACTGACGGGAGGAGCAGAGGGGCGGAGGAAAGAGTGCCGAAGCTCATGGAGAAGACTCTGGATGGAAAGAGGGCGGGGCTGCAGGATGCCAGGCAGCTGAAGGCGGAGAACCAGGAGTTTAGAAGGAAGGAGACAGAGCTGTTTGAGAATCTGTCTGAAGAACTCTCCGGAAGAAACGCTAAAACAATCAAAAGGGATCTTAAAGGTTGGTTGAAAATTATTACTCCTGTCTTTGAATTCTTACACATTATTATTTTAACTCCTCACAAGAGTTCCAACTGCTCCCAACCTTTTGGAGCCAGTAGGGCTTCTCATAATAATTTTATCCAGTATCTTCTAATAATCATCTCCTCCATCGGAAAGTACCACTAATTTCTGAGCAGCGTTCCGTTTAAGTATAAAAAAGGACTTGGATCATTGTGCTTTTTTAAACATATATTGATCTTCCTATGAGCATTCTTGGTGAACCGTTGTGCAGAATGTTGAAGTGTTCTCATTTTTTGTCCACTACATAAATACAGTCAGCCTATATATTACCATATTTTTTTCCCAGGTAAAAGAGAAACTGAGGAAGACCGCCAGAATCAGAGGGACAAAGAAGCAAAAGACAAAGAAATGGAAGCGAAATACAGTCAGTGGGGAAAAGGGTATGTTATTTTCATTCTATTACAATCCTTGGTCTCCTTTCTATGCTGTTCATATTTATCAGCACGTGGAATTGCATGGAGATTAGGGCGAAAAAGAGGCGATTACTCCTATGATGAAATTGAACAAAGCTTTAAGATTTCTTCATTAGAAAAGCCTAGGAAAGAGCAATGTTTTAATTCTGAATGGTGGTCTTTCAGGGTTGAGTGTTCTTGCTTTGGTCTTTCTTGTCTTTTCTTCTTGAAGGTTGAAAATAAAATAAAATCTTTTGTTCCTTGTCCAGTCTGAAGCAGGTGGAAGACCAGGCCGCCAACCTCCGCGATTATGTCCATGAGGCCTCCAAACCTCTGGCGCGCCACCGCGACGACCATGACTTGGAGAGCGCCCTGCGCCAGAAGGAGAGGGACGGCGATCCCATGTTGGAGTACATGCGTAGGAAGGAGAGTGAGAAGGATATCCAGGACGGCGTGCCAGGTATGATATTAGTATCTTTATTAACTGACTAACCATCACATTGTTTCTTTGCAGGCGAGCCAGGGAGGATGGATCACCATACAACATATTCTGTCTTGGCACACACTCTTATTATGTATGACTCTTGACATGGCTTGATTTAAGTATTTAGTTCACTTGATCGGGCCAGCGTCCCCGACTTCTACCATCCACATCATATATTCTCCTTACATTCCTTCCTTCATCTACTCTACATGCCGAAACCATCCAAGTGTCCCTTTCTTAACACATTCATTGCTAACTAAAATTCGTACATATTAATGCCATGCTAATGAAAGGTCGAGCCAACTAAAGGAGTGTTTCCATGAGCATAATATTGTATAGACATCATAATTTACTGTTTTTTTTCAGAAAGAAAACGAGAAAGAGGAATGTGTAATGTTTTATTTAGTATGGCGAACTGAAGGAGTATTGTCTGTTTTAGACCGGAAATGGAACAGACGGCGCAACGCGCGAAGCGCGTTGCGCGCATGCCGGTCAAATTACTGTCAACGCGTGACACACGGTGTCAGCAATGAACGTGTTAATCTTGCACATTACGCCTGTATCAACCATGCAATCTTTGCGAATCTCAACATTTTTCACATGGTTTTACAACACAAAGGCTCAAGGGGTGTAATTTCTACAGTATTCAGTTGGATACCTCACTGCCATACATCTGAGTTGGGATCAGTACTCCATTGTGGACTGCTAGCTTCACTGTTTTGGACAATATTTTGCCAAAACGCCAACCGCGCTCAGTCCTCAAAATAAAATTGTAAATTCGTAACAACAAACGACAAGTGGAACTGCTCTATGCTGACTACTACAAAGTGACTCTCGATTCGCCGACTTCTACTATTCACTTTAGCTTCATATATTCATCTTACACTCTTTTCTTCATTCATCCGCTATGCATGCCCAAACCATCTAAGCGTATCTTTCTTTTTTTTAATTTTTTTTATGAATACCGCACAAGAGTCCCAAACTGCTCCCAACCGTCTGGAGCCAGTGAGACTATGGCATTCCCAATTGGGGAATGTTGTGAGGCTGAAGGTATTGGGAGGGGAAGGAGAAGGGGGAGAGGAAGGTGGGGAAAAGGGGAAATACCTGGCTATTCAGATCTGGTCACCAAACACGGCTAAAAAGCCATTTCAAGCAACGTTTCAATTCTGAATGGTGGTCTTTCACCAGGGCGATACTGAAAGTATCTACCACTCTTCATCTTATTCATTACGCTTACATCAACCTTGCGTTCTTTCTGAATCGCAACATGTCATACGTGGTTTTGGTACACATACACTTCAGGGATCTAATTTATATAGCATTCAGTCTATTTTCATATTCCTCTGCCAGTTCCAAGTCTCACGGCCCAGAATACAATGTTTTTTTTTTTCCAGCCCGCCCTCTCTATAAAGGCCCCTACCCACCCAACCGGTTCGACATCCGCCCCGGCCACCGCTGGGACGGAGTGGACCGCTCCAACGGCCACGAGGCCGCCGTGTTCCAGGCTCGCAGCTCCAAGAAGGCCATGGACTCGGAGCAGTACAAGTGGAGCACGGAGGACATGTAAGCTGCTGCAGTGACATGGAGCACGGAAGACACATTAAGGTTCAGCTTCTGACTGATGCTGTGATCTTCACTTGTGGAGCGTGTGAAGTGATTCACTATGGAGTGGTTCAACCGGGGTATGGAGAACATTACAATGTGAAGGTTGGCTATTGGAGTAGATACTAGAATGAATGTCTCTCAATCAGATAAATAAGTTAAATAACTGTTGATAATACATCTTGAATGATTTTTCTGTCTGGTGTTGTGAGTGTCGATTGATTTATTTGGTGAATCTCACAAGAAAAACTTCACAGCTTTCGCAAAAGCGTTGCGGTGTCTTTAATATGTATAAATCATCATTTCCACTTTAAAATGAATGTCACAATGGATACTTGCCGCAGATGTTAAGTTTGGTGCGAGTCTTAGTTTTATTTTTGGTTTCTTGTATTTTTTCGGCATTCACTATATAGCAATTTCTAGACATTTTGTTTGGAAGTTTTAATTTACCATGTACTTTTGCTATTTTTGGATTAATAAATTCGCTACCGGTTTCGACACAACCGTGTCATTTTTGGTTCACAATTGATCATTTTTGGAAGCGAGCTCTTTTACAAACCGATGTGGTCCCAGTTGGGTATCTGATTATCATGGAATTAATTAGCAGGAAGTTAAAATCTCCTTTCTTAACGAAAGTGGTATTCGATCTGAGCGGAGACCTGGTGACCTTGGGGGCTGGCTTCCAACAATGAAGCTACCTAAATGCTTTACCGTCACTAATGCCATCTATGGAGATTGGCCAAACATAGGTTGCTTACAAATCTTAAAATACTTGCTCTATGTCTTTGTGGACCCATTTAGAAGTTACTGAATTAAAATCTATTATAGCTCAAGCAGACTGCAAATAAACCATCAATTGATAGTAACTTAAAATTAGCAATATGTACTCAAGTTCAGTGGAGTTCGGTTAATATTGTATCAGGATTATTACCTGATATTAAATTATTGAATTCATGAATGATGGATACAAAAGGGTCTGCAGCTCATATGTACTCAAGTTCAGTGGAGTTCGGTTAATATTGTATCAGGATTATTACCTGATATTAAATTATTGAATTCATGAATGATGGATACAAAAGGGTCTGCAGCTCATATGTACTCTAGTTCAGTGGAGTTCGGTTAATATTGTATCAGGATTATTACCTGATATTAAATTATTGAATTCATGAATGATGGATACAAAAGGGTCTGCAGCTCATATGTACTCTAGTTCAGCGGAGTTCGGTTAACATTGTATCAGGATTATTACCTTATTGCCAAAATCTGCTTCAATATTTCATCATTGTTAATACTGCGACTTGACGTTTTGAATTTGGGGTAATAAAATTGGAAAAAACAGTTCTAATATTAGTTCAATGTCTATTGTTATTATTTCATGACAATTCTTCGCAGATCGGTTTCGAACCGTGCCTGTATAAAGCTAGGTTAAATGGCGTAAATGACGTTCTCACTCAAATATGCTGAATGTACCAATTGTCAGAGTGTTCCGTAGCTCTAGGTTGGCCCTCCTCCACAACTTATTTTGGTCTGGCCAGCAAAAGGCGCAAAATAAAAAATTGACTCATAATGAAATCCAGAGCGCCTTGTGTGTGTGCGCATTCATGTGTACAAATATGTTAAACGTATGTTTGTTGTCGGCTACCCAAAAGGCTTGATAACAACACAAAACTTGATATCACAAAACGATTTATGTTAATTTGGGCATTAACGCATGTGAAGTTGGTTTTTTTAACAATATTCATCCATGTTTGATGCCAGTTTAGAGACTTCAAACTTCAATAACTCGAGATGATGGTTTTGCAGATTGAACCGACCATATAATGTTAATAAAAAGCCTTTGGACTCGATAAATTTCTGAATTAAGAAACCATCCTCCTGTTTTGAGTGTAATTATAAAATTCTGGTTGCAAAATTCGGATGAAAACCATTCTCGTGTTCAGATTGCAGTTGTAAAATTCTGGCTGCAGACACAATGCTGTATTATCATTTGTGAACATGGGAGTTTGGACATGCTCAGGCTGTGATATTTTGTTATTCAAAGAATTTTTGTGAGGTGTAAAAAAAAAAACAATTTTTTTCTAATTGGTTCTTGGTGATATTATAATTATATCAAGGACTCCCCCAACCCTTCTCCCCCTTTAACGTAAATTTTTTATTTCGCTTTTAACACATTGTAGTCGGGCTCTTCGAACAATAGACTCTAGCCTATAGCGGGTGTTTTTCACGATTAGTGCAAAAATATATCGCTTTCTTAAAATTGACGCAATTTCTAAACCAAATAATATTTTCGATTGAAATTTTCAAAGAAATCATATATGACATTTGATCATCAAAAATAAATTATAATTGCTTTGATTACATCATAATTTCACCACATTTCAAAGCTGAATATAAAAACCTGATATTAACTTAGTAAATGTAAAAGATAACACGATTATTCATATCCATATAGTTATATAATAAAAAAATAATATATATTTGCCATGCCCGCAATTTGACAATCGCTGGATGTGTGAAATCTGATGGCGGAAATATTGAACAGTGTCTCCTAAGGCGAACACTCATAAGTTTAATTGCTTCTTGTCAATAAAGAGTCTTTTGCGGTTGCCTGGCCTAATTGAAGAGCCCATTCCACTTATGAATCATAGTATTTATTCTTTGAAGGAATCAGTACACTTGATATGTTGATAATCGATCACACACTATAAGTGCATGTATCACATAAATTCCTCCAAGTATATGCTTGTATACAACAACAATGACAATTGAGTAAACAACTAAATAAAAATACATGTAAAAAGCAGTGGATGATTGGTAAGTACTTTGTAAGTAGAAAAGCTGGCATTGCAAAGGATTACAGTACAATCATTGCATTCTGCAAACAACTAAAGGGTTTGATTTTATTTCTCCCGGGTAGATAAAATAGGGGAACACTTGATTCACTGTGGAACAGGCAGTCGGTTGTCACTTTTCCTTACAACAACTTTGGCAACATGATAACTATACATAATAAAACAAAATACAACAAAAAAATACCAAATATAATGTTTATTTTATAAAGTAATAATGTTTTACGGTGTGGTAACGTTCCAAACATTTTCCAGGGTGAAGTGGTACACAGCAAAATTGGCAAATAAAACACGTTTCACTTCGCTTTTGGTGGGCTGCCCATACCCGACATTGTCTTAGGGGATTTTTTCTCTTACCCTTACCTACAATTTTACCTAATGTATGTTGTTTCATGGCCTTTGACAATCTTTCGGGAGGATCGAATTTTGGTGTTCGCTTCGTAGGTTGTGTCGATGGTCCCGGATCCGGGTTATCTAATTCATCATCAGAAGGTATTCGGTCGGTTATCCAATGCAATGCTACTTCATGAAGAAATTTTTTATATTTCATCTTTGGTTGATGAACCGAATTAAATATGACGAATGAATTAAAAAGTGCACAGTTTATTAGGTACATCGTTACCCTCTTTGTCCATTTTGTAGTTTTACCCAATATCGAATAATATGAGAGGTATTGATCAGCACGGTCAACACCTTTCATGTGCTTATTGTATTCGATTACAGATGTTGGTTTTATGATTTTATTGCGCGTTTTCCAATCCATGTTCTGCCTTTCTTTCATTTCAGCAGAATGAATGGTGGAAATCATTTGAACTTCTTTTTTGGATTGTCAAACTTGCAACAGTACATAGCCTTTTCTTTTGAAAATAGATTCACCTTTGTTCTGTTTAATCATTTGCAATGATTTGCGTAGACCCCTGTTTTTTCTTATAGTACCACAAACTCTTATTTTATTTAATAATAAAGCCTTGCAATTTTCGACACTGTTGTAGTAATTGTCCATATAAAGATCATGCCATAACATAGTATACTGAGACACAACTTTTTTTACAGTTTCTAGTAATTTAAGTCCTTGTGCACAATATATTTCAAAATTGCAAATGTAGCCTGTATCACTTTCACATAAAATTCGCACAAGTATTCCGTATTTCACAATTTTAGAAGCATTGTAAACTCTAAAAAATAGTCTTCCCCTCCGAGGTATCATTCCCTCATCTAAACTTAATTCTTGGTGGGGTTTGTAAATGTTTATAAATTTTGGTAAAAAGTGGTCAATAATCGGTTTTACTTAGCATAATCGGTCAGAACTATCTATGATATCTTCATTGTTAGAAAAATGCCACGCTTTCCAAATCTGCCGAAACCAGTCTCTGGACATCGTTTTAGCAAAATAAGGAGTTTCGGTTGTTGGTTCCGTAGACCAATTTGACTCGTCCCTTATATCCTTTCGAACTTGTCCCATCAAAATAATCAGCCCCAAAAACTTTTTCATTTCTTTCAACGTAATATTTTTCCACTTTCCCGATTTTTTATATAATTTGTAATTATGTGAGTTTTGGTGGTATTATCTATTAGATTCGTTTACAAAATATTCAAACAAATCATCACCGATAAATAACTCTATCGCATCACTTACAGTTTGAGGACAATGGACATTTGAATTCAAACCGTGGCCGCCTAATAACTATTCCAGAACTGGAGGATTATCAAACGATGACCACTCCTCCACATCCTCATCTGAGCTCGTCTCCGAATCAGAATCACTTTCAATAGTGCGACGGTGTAACGTTCTAGGTCTTGGTATTTGTTCATCATCACTCGGTTCGTTGTCTGACAACTCTTCAATATCATCATTCCATGAACAATTAGATAAATTGTCGGCATACATTGTCATTATCATTGGCTTGAAAAGACATTTTTGTATGGATAACGTCCTATAGCTAATATATTCAAATAATAAAATACCAAACAGTGCGAGCGGTATGAAAAATAGTCCAATACGTGAAATGACTCAAACTAAAATGGAGATTGAGATCGCATAAAAACTCTAGATTTCTGGCGACGCCTTTTCAAGCGGCACACTAGCCAATCCGGACAAGGCATCTCAAATAACGTCGACAGACTGTCGCCTATCACCCAGGTAGCAAATTACCCTTCAAGGCGTTTTATTTCACGCTGATAACAAACCCGTATAATGCCGTTTCCAGCCAAAAACCGACAGTCGACAAAAACGGCATTTGCCGTGTCTCGCAGTTGACCGACAGTCCGCGAAAAACGGCAAATAACGTCCCGACGACAATGTGTTAAGTTAATTCGAGCACCTGTCTCACCGCTGATAACCAGATGTCTGCGCACTAGGTTACCTTTACATGTCTGCTGGATTTGACCAACTCAGGTTTCTTTATTGCTGAATATGGCCACGTGCCACGAGAATTGGTTCCCTTTTACTTTTTGCCCCCCTCACAAGTGGCGGTACATAGGTTGCTTCTAATCCACACCCATTTTTATGAGCACCTGTTTCACCGCTGATCACCAGGTGCCTGGGCACGAGGTTACTTTTACCTACTGGATTTGACCACCTCGGGTGTCCTTATTGCTGAATATGGCCACGTGCCACGGGAATTGGTTGCTTTTTACTTTTTGCCCACCTCACAAGTGGCGCTACATATGTTGCTTCCAATCCACACTCATTTTCACGAGCACATGTCTCACCGCTGATAACTAGATGTCTGCGCACTAGGTTACCTTTACATGTCTGCTGGTTTTGACCACCTCGGGTGTCCTTATTGCTGAATATGGCCACGTGCCACGGGAATTGGTTGCTTTTTCCTTTTTGCCCACCTCACAAGTGGCGCTACATATGTTGCTTCCAATCCACACTCATTTTCACAAGCACATGTCTCACCGCTGATAACCAGATGTCTGCGCACTAGGTTACCTTTACATGTCTGCTGGTTTTGACCACCTCGGGTGTCCTTATTGCTGAATATGGCCACGTGCCACGGGAATTGGTTGCTTTTTCCTTTTTGCCCACCTCACAAGTGGCATTACATATGTCGCTTCCAATCCACGCTCATTTTCACGAGCACATGTTTCACCGCTGATAATCAGATGTCTGCGCACTAGGTTACCTTTACATGTCTGCTGGTTTTGACCACCTCGGGTGTCCTTATTGCTGAATATGGCCACGTGCCACGGGAATTGGTTGCTTCTTACTTTTTTGCCCACCTCACAAGTGGCACTACATATGTCGTTTCTAATCCACACTTTCCAAGCACAACTGAGTAATCCGATTCTCTGTCGGACAATCGTATTTAAAAAACCACCATGCAATCTGTCCATCTGTCTTTAAAGTTAGTTTTTTGGTCTTGTTTTTATCTTATATACCTACCCGCCTGTCCAGAACTCACCGCTGATCACTATCTGTCTCCGGACTATGCTGCCTTAGCACTCTGCTTCCTCCACATATTTGCTTGAATTGGCTACCTCGGGTGTCCTTATTGGAGAATATACCCACTTGCCACAGGAATTGATAGCTTGTTACTTTTTGCTCCCCCCCCTCACTAATGGTTATTTTTCAATTCTTGATGTTCTTTTTTATTACGTTGTGGAGGTAAGATTTAATTTGTCACCATGTTCTACTCCTCAGGTACGGTTCACTCCTCAAGTATTCTTTGCATTCTTTTGTTCGAGGGTACTTTTCTTCATATCCAGAATACTGCCATTTGATGTTCTCAGCGGGTGTCCACATTTTCCCCGTGCCAACAGATTTCCTTTTCTTTTCCTCTGTACGTGCGCACCCACTCGGTTGAATATCGTCATTTCTATGTACTACCATATCTTCACCTTCCTTCAGCAATATGTTTGAAGTACTAGTACTGGGAATTGGAAGAATGGATGAGGTTGGCGGTGATGGTGATCAAACTCTTATGGCTATAAATTTTTTTGGTCAATACTGTCATTGTTTTTTTTTTTTAATTTGGATTAATTTTCCACTATCCATGGCTAGCCAGAGTTTCCTCACTTCACCCAACCGAGAAGTGCTTTCAGGAAAGCGGTAAGTACCGATATCGTGGCCCAAGAACATAGCCAGTACCTTACCTCATTTTCGTCATCGCACGTCGAGATGAATTTTCGCAGTATCAATTCTTGTGAATTTTGACGTATTCGGTTTTGCGAAGAGGTATATGTTTCCATCTGGAATACTCGCAGGTGACCTCGTTTCGCAGAGCTGGTTGAATTGTAATTTTAGATCTTCGGTCAGTAGAATGGGTACTGTTGTTTTGACTCTCGTTTCGAATCCCGCCAAACTGCTCGTGTTTTATTTTCAACCTTGCTGAGCGTGAGAACACATTCATTTATGCTGGTACAATCGCGCATTTCTTAGGTTTATAAATGGATCCTTTCAACCTCTCCCGGCCATCGGCAGAGAGCTTCCCGTTTCATATGGCCTGTCAGTATCTTGGGCAACGGACAATACGACGATGGGCTTATTCCGTCTCCGAGTGTATCGCGTATTAATAGGGTGAGGGGACACTTGGTTTGAGAAGTTGATATCTATCAATTGTATAAAGTCTTTATGCTTTTTGAGCCTTAAGTTGAGAGTCACTATCCTCATAAAGTATTAATCCGCGATCTTTTAATGCAAGCAAAAGTTGATCTTTCGAGAGATTATTTATGTTTTTTTTTAAAACATGGAACGATCCATGACTGCAACAAAAGATAGAAAGCAACACCAAATTTGTCTTGAATATGCAAAGTGACTGTCGCTCGTTTGCCAGAGAATAATACCGTTACGACATATAGACAAAACTGTCATTTCCCTTTAAGGTAAATTTTTTGATTTTATTTTGTATGTTAACACGAGAACCTGTCCAGAACTCACCGCTGATCACTAACTGACTCTGGATTATGCTGCCTCAGCACTACTATAGTTCCTCCGCATATGTGGTTGAACTGGCCACCTCGGGTGTCCTTATTGCTGAATATGGCCACGTGCCACAGGAATTGGTTGCTTGTTACTTTTGGCCACATGAGTAACAAGCAGCCGTTATTCGGGATTTTTTTTTCAAGTTTTCGACATATCCCTTTTAAGGTTTATTTTTAAGTATGAGTACTTGTCTCAGAACTCACTGCTTATTGCCAGATGTCTGCGTACTAGGTTGTCTTTACACGTCTGTTGGATTTGGCTACCTCGGTTGTCCTTATTGCTGAATACGGCCACGTGCTACTGGAATTGGTTGATTGTTACTCTTCTCCTTAAACGAGTGGTCCTGCATATGTCGCTTCTAATTCACTCTCTTTTTTAGGGACATCTGAGTAATGAGATGTCCTGTCGGACTCAACTTTGAGGTGGACTGTAGACCTATGTCATGTAGCTATCATCTTCGGAGATGCAGAAATCATCAGCAGTTATTTCAAGGATTTTTTCAAGTTTTCATCATCTCCCTTTAATTTTTTAAATTACGTTTTTAAGTTAATGCGAGTACCTGTCTCAGAACTCACCACTTATTGCCAGATGACTGCGTACTAGCTTGTATTTACATGTCTGCTAGATCTGGCCACCTCGGTATCCTTATTGCTGAATATGGCCACGTGCCACGGGAATTCCATGAATTTTTTTTCAAGTTTTGAACAATACCCTTTAATTTTTTAAATTACTCTTCTAAGTTAAAACGAGCACCTGTCTCAGAACTCACCGCTGATCTGGTGCCTCCGTTCAAGGTTGTGTTATAAATAAGTTACCAATATGTTATATATAACACGTTTGCGTCAAATACGTTACCAATAAGGCGTTGGACACCAAATATAGTAAACCTATGCAAGCTTATTGATTATTTGTTTTTTTTTAAAATCATGAAACGCTCCATGACTGCAACAAAAGATAGAAAGCAACACCAAATTTGTCTTGAATATGCAAAGTGACTGTCGCTCGTTTGCCAGAGAATAATACCGTTACGACATATAGACAAAACTGTCATTTCCCTTTAAGGTAAATTTTTTGATTTTATTTTGTATTTTAACACGAGAACCTGTCCAGAACTCACCGCTGATCACTAACTGACTCTGGATTATGCTGCCTCAGCACTACTATAGTTCCTCCGCATATGTGGTTGAACTGCCCACCTCGGGTGTCCTTATTGCTGAATATGGCCACGTGCCACAGGAATTGGTTGCTTGTTACTTTTGGCCACATGAGTAACAAGCAGCCGTTATTCGGGATTTTTTTTTCAAGTTTTTGACATATCCCTTTTAAGGTTTATTTTTAAGTATGAGTACTTGTCTCAGAACTCACTGCTTATTGCCAGATGTCTGCGTACTAGGTTGTCTTTACACGTCTGTTAAATTTGGCTACCTCGGGTGTCCTTATTGCTGAATACGGTCGCGTGCTATGTGAGTTGGTTGGTTGTTACTCTTCTCCTTAAACGAGTGGTGCTGCATATGTCGCTCCTAATTCACTTTTTTTTTAGGTACATTTGAGTAATCAAATGTCCTGTCGGACTCAACTTTCAGGTGGACTGGAGAACTCTGTCCTGTAGCTATCATCTTGGGAGATGCAGAAAACATCAGCAGTTATTCCAAGGATTTTTTCAAGTTTTCATTTTGAAGAACTCCCTTTAATTTTTTAAATTACCCTTCTAAGTTAATACAAGCACCTGTCTCAGAACTCACCGCTGACCACCAGCTGCCTCCTTACAAGGTTGTTTTATAAATAAGTTACCAATATGTTATATATAACACGTTTGCGTCAAATACGTTACCAATAAGGCGTTGGACACCAAATATGGTAAACTCATGCAAGCTTCAATCTCTGTACTCCCTTTACCAGTATGTATGCAGGTGGAGAAATACTTTTTCATATTCTGACTGCAACTTTTCATGTTCTCGAAAGGGATATTTAAAAATTCACAAGCTGACTCACGATGGAGAAAAAACCTTTTTCTGCGTACTAGGTTTTATTTACATGTCTGCTAGATCTGGCCACCTCGGTATCCTTATTGCTGAATATGGCCACGTGCCACGGGAATTCCATGGATTTTTTTTAAAGTTTTGAAGAACTCCCTTTAATTTTTTAAATTACCCTTCTAAGTTAATACGAGCACCTGTCTCAGAACTCACCGCTGACCACCAGCTGCCTCCTTACAAGGTTGTTTTATAAATAAGTTACCAATATGTTATATATAACACGTTTGCGTCAAATACGTTACCAATAAGGCGTTGGACACCAAATATGGTAAACCTATGCAAGCTTCAACCTCTGTACTCCCCTTACCAGTATGTATGCAAGTGGAGAAATACCTTTTTCATATTCCGACTGCAACTTTTCATGTTCTCAAAAAGGATATTTAAAAATTCACACGCTGGCTCACAGTGGAGAAAAAACTCTTTTCATGTTCCGACTGCAGTTTTCATGTTCTCGAAAGAGAGATTTGAAGACACACATGCTGTTTCACGGTGAAAAATAATTCGACTTCTTTTACTGAGTAGCTGTCTCAGTTTCAATTAGCTTCTTTCTCTCTGCGGAGCTTCTTGGTTTTTTTTAGAAACTCTTCACCTGCACTTGATCTCCGTACATGGCTTCCAAGTTTTGCGGAAATTCGGACTTGAACTGATGCAAAATACGCGACAGTACTTCTTTTATTTTTCAATTCTTGATGTTCTTTTTTATTATGTTGTGGAGGTGAGATTTAATTTGTCACCATGTTCTACTCCTCAGGTCCGGTTCACTCCACAAGCATTCTTTGCATTCTTTTGTTCGAGGGTACTTTTCTTCATATCCAGAATACTGCCATTTGATGTTCTCAGCGGGTGTCCACATTTTCCCCGTGCCAACAGATTTCCTTTTCTTTTCCTCTGTACGTGCACACCCACTCGGTTGAATATCGTCATTTCTATGTACTACCATATCTTCACCTTCCTTCAGCAATATGTTTGAAGTACTAGTACTGGGAATTGGAAGAATGGATGAGGTTGGCGGTGATGGTGATCAAACTCTTATGGCTATAAATTTTTTTGGTCAATACTGTCTTTGTTTTTTTTTTTTAATTTGGATTAATTTTCCACTATCCATGGCTAGCCAGAGTTTCCTCACTTCACCCAACCGAGAAGTGCTTTCAGGAAAGCGGTAAGTACCGATATCGTGGCCCAAGAACATAGCCAGTACCTTCACCTCATTTTCGTCATCGCACGTCGAGATGAATTTTCACAGTATCAATTCTCGTGAATTTTGACGTATTCGGTTTTGCGAAGAGGTATATGTTTCCATCTGGAATACTCGCAGGTGACCTCGTTTCGCAGAGCTGGTTGAATTGTAATTTTAGATCTTCGGTCAGTAGAATGGGTACTGTTGTTTTGACTCTCGTTTCGAATCCCGCCAAACTGCTGGTGTTTTATTTTCAACCTTGCTGAGCGTGAGAACACATTCATTTATGCTGGTACAATCGCGCATTTCTTAGGTTTATAAATGGATCCTTTCAACCTCTCCCGGCCATCGGCAGAGAGCTTCCCGTTTCATATGGCCTGTCAGTATCTTGGGCAACGGACAATACGACGATGGGCTTATTCCGTCTCCGAGTGTATCGCGTATTAATAGGGTGAGGGGACACTTGGTTTGAGAAGTTGATATCTATCAATTGTATAAAGTCTTAATGCTTTTCGAGCCTCAAGTTGAGAGTCACTATCCTCATAACGTATTAATCCGCGATCTTTTAATGCAAGCAAAAGTTGATCTTTCGAGAGATTATTTATGTTTTTTTTTTAATCATGGAACGATCCATGACTGCAACAAAAGATAGAAAGCAACACCAAATTTGTCTTGAATATGCAAAGTGACTGTCGCTCGTTTGCCAGAGAATAATACCGTTACGACATATAGACAAAACTGTCATTTCCCTTTAAGGTAAATTTTTTGATTTTATTTTGTATGTTAACACGAGAACCTGTCCAGAACTCACCGCTGATCACTAACTGACTCTGGATTATGCTGCCTCAGCACTACTATAGTTCCTCCGCATATGTGGTTGAACTGGCCACCTCGGGTGTCCTTATTGCTGAATATGGCCACGTGCCACAGGAATTGGTTGCTTGTTACTTTTGGCCACATGAGTAACAAGCAGCCGTTATTCGGGATTTTTTTTTCAAGTTTTCGACATATCCCTTTTAAGGTTTATTTTTAAGTATGAGTACTTGTCTCAGAACTCACTGCTTATTGCCAGATGTCTGCGTACTAGGTTGTCTTTACACGTCTGTTGGATTTGGCTACCTCGGGTGTCCTTATTGCTGAATACGGTCGCGTGCTATGTGAATTGGTTGGTTGTCACTCTTCTCCTTAAACGAGTGGTGCTGCATATGTCGCTCCTAATTCACTCTCTTTTTTAGGTACATTTGAGTAATCAAATGTCCTGTCGGACTCAACTTTGAGGTGGACTGTAGACCTCTGTCCTGTAGCTATCATCTTGGGAGATGCAGAAATCATCAGCAGTTATTTCAAGGATTTTTTCAAGTTTTCATCATCTCCCTTTAATTTTTTAAATTACGTTTTTAAGTCAATGCGAGTACTGTCTCAGAACTCACCACTTATTGCCAGATGACTGCATACTAGGTTGTCTTTACACGTCTGTTGGATTTGGCTACCTCGGTTGTCCTTGTTGCGAATACGGCCACGTGCTACTGGAATTGGTTGATTGTTACTCTTCTCCTTAACCCTTAGAAGACGAGCAGATTTTGTATGAATTGGTTGCCTGAAACGGCAGGATTTTCGTAAATTACGTTTAACGCTCACTACAGGCTTGAAATATTATTTAGCTGTACCTGAAGGTTTTAAAATATTTTTATTTATTTTACAGTATTCTTAAATGTTGTAAGATTAGTTTTGTATACCCAATATTATATTTTTCCTGGCTTATTATGTGTTAGATGAAATGTGAATAAAAAAATTACCTTCAAATGACCAACTCCCTGAATGGAACACTCACAGATTGTTTATTTATTATCAAGTCGTAAAATTTCTTTTTTTCACATGAAGAATGTACATTTGGCAATTAAGTTATCAAATTTTATGATGAGTTTTATTTACACAGTAATTATGATAATTGTTTTAGTACAAGACAAAAAATTTTTCGGCGGACACGCACACACTTACGCAAAGCCACTTGTCTGCATTAGAAAGGGCGACCACGAGATTGTTCGGCGTGACGGACACTTTTAATAATTAAAACTTTTCTACAGTGTGATATATTCGAAAACATGTAGTGGGACACAAGGCAACTTGACAACAGTAACACCAATAACGTGTCTGGACTCGACGTTTAGGATTTAGCGATGAATGTTTGCACACGTGACACTCCCGATAAATTGATTTTCTCTTTGAATTGGAAGATGGTGGAACATTCGAAGGAAAATGTCTGGCAGTTAGCCTCAGTGGATAATCGCCAACTCGATTTACCTTTTTTGCTGACTCAGGAACATGGTGTTTTGAAATAAGTTGCCTAATTACTTCCAAATGAAAATCAGTTAAGCTCACTTCTTTTTTTGTTTGTAACTTGTACATTGCGTGGGCATTTATTAAAACTACGTCAATTGTCCGAAAAGCAATTTTTTTGTACCACTTTATAGTTTTGCGAACACTTTGCACGAATGTAATTAACATATCTAACCTATCAACACCTCCCATATTCTTATTGTAATTAATTACACAATTGGGTTTAACTATTGGATCTTTGGTTTTCCAGCTATTTTTTCCTGTTTCTTTCATTGATGCATTGTGCGATGTAGTCAGCATATGTACTTCCCTCTTGTCGTGCCATTTGATTGCAAGTAGGCAGCCAGATGTTTTGCATTCTACTCTCCTTTTTTTACGTTTCCAAATGGCGGCATATTTTTTCGGGTCTTTTTGACAGTACCGCAGGCATTCGTTTTTTTGCTGTGCAAATAGGTGAATAGAAAGGGACTTGAATACCAGTTGTCAGTATAAACTGTATGACCTTTCTGTAAATAATCCGTTAGTAAAGAAACAACCACTTTCCCAGAAGTCAGTAGTTGCCCGGATATGTTTTCTGCCATATTTGGTATTTCTATGTTAGATTTAGCACCGCAATAAATAACAAATTGTAAAACGAACCTAGTTTTACAGTCACATATAACAAAAAGTTTTATGCCGAATTTGTGCCTTTTCGCCGGAAGATACTGTTTTATGCACAATCTGCCTTTGAATAAAACCAAAGACTCGTCAATGCACAAATTCTCATAAGGATAAAAATATTTTTTGAATTGACTGCATACCAAATCCACAAAATCTCTAACTTTATGTGTAGTGTCACCTTTCTGTTGTTTTTCATTGTCTGAAAAATGGAGCATGCTTAGGATAGATAAATATCGATCTCTTGGCATTGTTTCTCCAAATATCGGTGATGAAATTAACCTGTCTACCGACCAATATTGATGGATTTTGCCTTTTTTACTTCGCGCCATAAGCATCGTCAAGGCAATGAACACGTACATTTCATTAACAGTAACATTTTTCCATTTGTGCAATCTAGAATTTGGAGCAAATGTTTTTTGAGATTTTAGAGTATCAAAATATCGGTTTGTTTCGATTACAACAATGGTCACGACATCTGAATTTAGAAAAAGCTCAAAATAATCAGCCTCACAACTCTCTTGGCTTAGTTCGCAATCTCTTAATCCTGATTGCTGATTGAAACTATGTACATCTGGCTGGAAGTTGTTGCCACATCCCCATGTTGGAGAGAAATTTGTAAAATTTATATTATTGGAGGGATCTTCGTCCAAGCGTTCAAAATCTTCAATTTCATCATCTCCGTTGTTTTCTGAAGATTCCTCCAAACTCTCCAAATTTTCAGGTATATAATCTTCATCACCACTCATCGAAAAATCTGAATCGCAATCTAGCACAAAGTTTTCAATGTCTTCTTCATTCATTTTAAAGGATTAAAAATCTAATCTAAATATGTATTTTCAACAAACAGTCAAATATGCAAAACAATACAATAATATTAAATTCACAAATAATACGCACAATAAATGCTAACGAAACACTTCATAAAAGTAAATATTTGCACAGAAACACTCCAAGAGTAATAAAAAAACGGACACCCTAATATAACAATAAACGGTATATAGCTGAGCGGCCAGCAACTCGATACTCACTCGGCGAAGGGACAACTAAGACTATGCGCGTGTATGCGTGCGCTGAAAGAAATGAATAATGTGAGAAGAGATACAACTTACTAAAAGTTCTTTTAAAAACAAACTATACGTAAAAAGGAAAATCTGTTATAAGGATGTGGTAGAAAATGAACAACTTTATGCAACAGATTTTTTACTTCGACGTTTTACTGTTAAATTTACTAAATATGAATATGACAAATGCTCAAAACTACACTTGCAGTGCGCCGTTCTGTGGGAGATTTTTTCTGACTACAATTGTAGTTGGCCGTCTCCTAGAGGTTAAACGAGTGGTGCTGCATATGTCGCTTCTAATTCACTCTCTTTTTTAGGGACATCTGAGTAATGAGATGTCCTGTCGGACTCAACTTTGAGGTGGACTGGAGAACTCTGTCCTGTAGCTATCATCTTGGGAGATGCGGAAAACATCAGCAGTTATTCCAAGGATTTTTTCAAGTTTTCATTATTTCCCTTTAATTTTTTAAATTACGTTTTTAAGTTAATGCGAGTACCTGTCTCAGAACTCACCACTTATTGCCAGATGACTGCGTACTAGCTTGTCTTTACATGTCTGCTAGATCTGGCCACCTCGGTATCCTTATTGCTGAATATGGCCACGTGCCACGGGAATTCCATGGATTTTTTTTGAAGTTTTGAAGAACTCCCTTTAATTTTTTAAATTACCCTTCTAAGTTAATACAAGCACCTGTCTCAGAACTCACCGCTGACCACCAGCTGCCTCCTTACAAGGTTGTTTTATAAATAAGTTACCAATATGTTATATATAACACGTTTGCGTCAAATACGTTACCAATAAGGCGTTGGACACCAAATATGGTAAACTCATGCAAGCTTCAATCTCTGTACTCCCTTTACCAGTATGTATGCAGGTGGAGAAATACTTTTTCATATTCTGACTGCAACTTTTCATGTTCTCGAAAGGGATATTTAAAAATTCACACGCTGACTCACGGTGGAGAAAAAACCTTTTTCTGCGTACTAGGTTTTATTTACATGTCTGCTAGATCTGGCCACCTCGGTATCCTTATTGCTGAATATGGCAACGTGCCACGGGAATTCCGAGAATTTTTTCATGTTTTCATCGTCTCCCTTTAATTTTTTTAAATTACGTTTTTTAGTCAATGCGAGTACTGTCTCAGAACTCACCACTTATTGCCAGATGACTGCGTACTAGGTTGTCTTTACACGTCTGTTGGATTTGGCTACCTCGGTTGTCCTTATTGCGAATACGGCCACGTGCTACGGGAATTGGTTGATTGTTACTCTTCTCCTTAAACGAGTGGTGCTGCATATGTCGCTTCTAATTCACTCTCTTTTTCAGGGACATCTGAGTAATGAGATGTCCTGTCGGACTCAACTTTGAGGTGGACTGGAGAACTCTGTCCTGTAGCTATCATCTTGGGAGATGCAGAAAACATCAGCAGTTATTCCAAGGATTTTTTCAAGTTTTCATTATTTTCCTTTAATTTTTTAAATTACGTTTTTAAGTTAATGCGAGTACCTGTCTCAGAACTCACCACTTATTGCCAGATGACTGCGTACTAGCTTGTATTTACATGTCTGCTAGATCTGGCCACCTCGGTATCCTTATTGCTGAATATGGCCACGTGCCACGGGAATTCCATGAATTTTTTTTCAAGTTTTGAACAATACCCTTTAATTTTTTAAATTACTCTTCTAAGTTAAAACGAGCACCTGTCTCAGAACTCACCGCTGATCTGGTGCCTCCGTTCAAGGTTGTGTTATAAATAAGTTACCAATATGTTATATATAACACGTTTGCATCAAATACATTACCAATAAGGCGTTGGACACCAAATATGGTAAACCCATGCAAGCTTCAATCTCTGTACCCCCTTTACCAGTATGTATGCAGGTGGAGAAATACTTTCTCATATTCTGACTGCAACTTTTCATGTTCTCGAAAGGGATATTTAAAAATTCACACGCTGACTCACGGCGGAAAAAAACCTTTTTCATGTTAAGACTGCATTTCATGTTTTCAAAAGAGATTTGAAGACACTGTGAAATGGATCCTTTGGACCTCTCCCGGCCGGCGGCAGAGTTCTTCCCGTTTCAAATGGCCTGTCAATATCTTGATGTCTTAGGCCAGGGGTCTCCAAACTACGGCCCGAGGGCCACATCCGGCCCGCGGACAGATTTTGTCCGGCCCGAGGAGAGCTAGCATACTTGAAAACTCCTTTTAAAGAACGTATTTTTTATAGCAAATTAAATTTAGTTTACTGAGGTATTCTAATTTTATGTTGAATAATTATTAATATGACATCTACATTGATATGGTCATGGGCTAACCACTCATAACATTGTTGTAGGCTTATTGTTATTGTTTTTGTGATAAGTTGGATAAAGAAACACAGAATTGTAATGAGTAAAGACATGTATAATATGCAGAAAATTTAACTTCAGTATATAATAACTAACAAATTATTGAAATGAATCCAACTAACATTTTATACATTTTAAATAAAAACATAACTTATAACAAGCATAATGACATATGAAATACTAATGAGATTTTCCACTGACAATATTAAAAGAGATTTAAGATGCTCATCAGTTAATTTAGATCTGTAAACATTTTTTGTGTACTTCATTTTGGAGAAGGTCTTCTCACACAAATAAGTAGTACCAAAAACAGAAAACAGCCCACGAGCAAATTTATCAAATTAGCTTCTTCAGGACAGTATAATACTAAACTATACATGTGTTACTGACTGAGACAGAAGAGCGGGGCCCAGAGGGGAGATTAGGTAGCGGACTGGGAAGGGAGTGTATTTTATCCATTGGGTTGGGAACATTTTTAGTATCGGGCTTTTATTTATTAATGAGTTTACAATTTGTGTTTTTGGCTTTCCTTATCTCCAATGCTTCTAAATTATCTAGTCTGATTAATACCTATTCCATTTTTATGCAATAAACAAATATATGAAAAAAATTTAAATGAGAATATTGTCAATAAATCAAAAAACATGACAGAATTAACCCCCATAAATTATGGGGAGGCTGTTTGGAGAATTGTGAGCTGAGCCAGGTCAACTCTACTGAGTGCTTTTTTTTCTAAATATAAGGGTGGCAATCTCTTCAGAAATGAAGAGATGCCATCGAGCAGAGCTGTGAGCCTCACTCAGGGACGGGGGGTACTGTACTGCTCACCATTGACATTGTGATTTCAGGGTATTAGGAATGATACTAGTTATTGGTTAGGTTAAATTATGTATTAAATGAAAGAAACACGTATGTCGTTGTAGGCAATATTACCACTGTTGTCACAGTTACCACTCTATCTTAAAATGCCCTTTGGCAATTTACCATTGTTTCTTCTATATCAGATATCTGCCCCGGACTCTAGCAGTATAGTCTCTGGTAGGCAGTACTACCACTGTTGTCTCTAGAGTTGATTTCACCACCATCTTTTTAGATGCGCGTTCAATGTGTTTGGTGATGCCTATGCCCCATACATACAGGTATTACTTAAGAACATTGTAAGAGGCATTCATTATTTATTTCTTGAGAGACTTGCAAAGCTCGTTTCCGGAGTTTTGCCTGTTTTCGTGGTGTCTGCTCTTGTGTCTGATGTAGTTGCAAGGAAGTTCATTTTCTTAATCTGCTTCCTATGAGATGATAATTGGCCTGCGATGTTGTTGATTCCGTTTCTACTATCTTGGTACGAGATCCGATGAAAGCGGGGAAACACTCTTCATGGATCTCGGATAGGGGTTTGTAATGAAATAATAATTCATTTACGATAAATGACAACTGCTTCTCTTTGGGGTTACTACCTGCTACTAGACCAGAGATGGGCAAACTTTTTAAGGAAAGGGCCAGATAAAATAAAAAATTATCTAGGCGGGCCGGAAAAAAAATTTAATAAAATAATTTTTTATAAGTGATATAAGTACTTTATTTTTTAATTTTTACATCATGCATAATATTGAGTACATTATATGCTAAAATGGTAAAAAAGTAACAAAAATTGATTATTCTTTAGAAGAGTATGAAGGCGTATGTGACAGATGAAACTGTGGCTGAGCTTCTAAAAGTTTATCATAATCTGGTAAAAACTGGGATGAGCTGATTCGCAGTAGTGAAGCTAAATGGTGGTCAGTTAATCGGTTTCTAACACTGTTTTTGCGAAGCTTCATAGTAGAAAACACCTGTTCACAGATGTAGGAAGATGCAAACATCGCAATTATCTTCTGAGCGTGAGATTTCAGGTTTGGGAAACTTGATTTTGACAGGGCCTTGTAGAACTCAATTTTGGACACGTTGAGAAACAGTTGCTTCAATTCAGTGTTACATCGCAACTCAATCAATTCGAGCGCAATTCTGGTTTGGCTGATTCTCAATCCATATTAAATGGCATGCTAAAAATGTCCAGGTCCTGTTCTATAACTTTGAAGTCTCGGAATCTTCGTTCAAATTCTTCATAAAGATATTTCACGCTTTTCTCATAGTTCTTAAGTTGGTCCTCCCTAACTGCAATAGTTTTTAGTCTTGGAAAATGGGTAAAGTCTTTCTTGACTAGTTGTTTAGAAAATAGATTCAATTGCATTTTGAAACTCCTGATATGACCCCAAATATTATTGATTAATTGATTTCTTCCCTGGAGTTTAAGGTTCAATTTATTGATGTGACTGAGAAGATCTGTAAACAATGCAAAGTCTGAAAGCCATACGATATCTTTCATATGTTCACATTCGTCCATTCCCTTTTCTTCCATGAAAGAGATTATTTCGTCTTTTAAATCCCAAACTCTGAGCCACCTTACTTTAGTGTAGTAAAGTACATCAGAATACTCAGACTGCAATGAGTCAAGAAACTCTCGAAATTGTCTATGATTGAGTGCTCGTGAACGAATGCTATTAACAAGCTTAATAACAACATCAAGCACATGTTTCATGTCTAGAGCAGATTTACACAGAGCTTCTTGATGTATGATACAATGAAGAAACACAGCTCCGTTCCCAGGAAATGATTCCTTAAACATGCCTACGAAACCAGATTTCGTCCCTGTCATATTCGGTGCTCCATCAGTAGTGATGTTACAAATTTTGGTCAAAGGTACTTTCAAAGACGTGATAGTTTCTTGAAATTCTTGAAAAATGTCTGATCCTTTGGTCGTTCCCTTTAATGAACGCATGCAAGCTAATTCTTCAGTAACACAAAAGTTGTCATCAACACCTCTTATAAATATCAGTAACTGAGCTGTGTCAATTATGTCCGTACTTTCATCCAACGCAAAAGAACAGAATTTAAACTCGCTTATCTTTGACTCTAGTTGTGATACAAACTGTTTATCAATTACTTCAATTCTAGAAGAAATTGTTTTTCGAGACAAACTTACTGTCTCAAAATACTTTGTTTTGTCAGGACACAAAATGTCACATACTTGGATCATACAAGTTTTTAGAAATTCACCATCAGAAAATGCTTTGTTACTTTTTGCAATATTGTATGCTACAACGTAACTGGCATGTGTAGCTAGCTTTTGAGAACAGCTTTGTTTTTTAAAAATATTTTGCTGACCTGACAGTTTCTTACGTAGAGCTTCTGCTTTTTTGCTTCCGTTCCTCTTCGGTCATAGTTTCATAAGTGGCGTTGTTATGTTTTGTCATGAAGTGTCGTGAGAGGTTGAATTCCTTAAATACCGCTACAGCTTTATTGCATATGAGGCACACAGGTTTATCCTTAATATGTGTAAAAAAGTATTTCCAAGCCCACTCATCTTTAAAAATACGACATTCCGAATCAACTTTACGTTTTTTACTTGCCATTGTAACAATCAAAAATGTCAAAAACACTACCAAAAAAGCACAACCATAGAAACACAATCCAGACATACAGCCGCAGAGGTGACTTGACACTGACTACGCACGCAACGTCGCGTCGTGACTGTCCGAACTACTCTGATGAACATTGAACGATTGAACACTGACCTCGACAACAGAGGAAACGAAAATGGTAGCGCCCGATTCGTCCCGAACTTAGCCACACATGCATTGCACTTCACATCGCCATGCATTCGCCATGCCGCCGATCTGCAAAGCGCGAGGTTGTGTGCAAACTAATATTAGATGCAATAATACCGTACTTAAAACACAATGAGAAGGAAACCGTTAAGTATTCTATTCTATCTACGTAGAAAATACATTTTGTTCAATTGGTAAATTGTGGTAGGGTTATTCAAAACAATGTTGCGGGCCGGACTTGCCCACACGCGGGCCGGACTTGGCCCGCGGGCCGTACTTTGCCCATCACTGTACTAGACCCTTACTCGTCTCTTTTCTAAATGCTTCTATCAACCTTCCTGGTTTCTCATTAAAATATTACTGGCGAACCTTCCTGGTTCCCTTAATTGTTACTCACTACAAAACTTTTTTGGTTCTTCTCTAAAACGTTGCTGGCGAACCTTCCAGGTTTCGTTTTTAATTACTACTGGCGAACCTTCCTGGTTTCCTTCTTAATAGCTACTATGAACCTTCCTGGTTCCCTTATTAATTGTTACTCACTACAAAACCTTTTTGATTCCTCTTTAAAACGTTACTGGCGAACCTTCCTGGTTCCCTTTTTAATTGCTACTATGAACCTTCCCGGTTCCTCTTTAAAACGGCACTGGCGAACCTTCCTGGTTCCCTTAATTGCTACTAAATTTCATTATAACACAAAGAACATTCAAAATCATATTAAAAATAAGAACGGCTTTCCTACACATGTTAATAGTTAACACGTGTACGTGTATGGGAACTAATGTAGTTCATCTAAACAGGAATACACCGAGACAAAGGACTTCTTTTAAGGTACCTATGTCATATGAATTGCATAATCCCATAGTTTATGGGAATTATTCAACCTTGATTTGGTACAGGGTTCACATGTAAACTGATTTTATAAACAGACTTAGAACAAAGACCTTATATGAGATGCATTACTTCATACAGTGTGATAAAACTCAAACCGTAAAATCATTACATAATTCTACTATAACATTTTTCAACAAACCCATAAACTAAAATATATCATATAAGAGACATTAAATTACTTGAAAGAAATATACCTAGTGTAAAACAATTAAAATGAACAATATCAAATTATTATAATTCTAAACATATTGTGATGGGGGGTGATAAGACATAATATACCAGGCCAGAAGTTAGAGTATCTTATTTTTGTGGGGCGAAATTATTTTGAAAAGTGATCACATTTTTGGAATGATCAATTTCCAATCTTTCACTGTTTGACAGAGCTGATTCTTTCAATGTTTTTCTAAACTCCGTTTCCCAAATTCAATAATGAAATGAATTTATTGATTTTACACCTGTGAAATCAAACTGTTCGGGACGGCCAGTACGTTGAAATACAAAATAGTTGGCGGCTTTCCTATGCGATACCTTAATTAGGGCCATAATCCCATGCCGTTTTCAAGATATTGCCAATGGGAATAAATGTTACATAATATTAAAATAAAGTTCCGTTAAACTGCTGGATAAGTGGCAGGAGATTTAACCTTAAATGTTCCCTTTTCAGTAAACCTAACAAAATGGTAATGTTTTATTTCAATATAAAATTATACAGAATGACCTTGAATGACAATGAAACCTTGAAGGTTTATGTTGAAGATATCAAGAGAGATGTTATTTAGCAGCACCATACCCCGTGTCATGCTGAGCTGAGCCAACGTGTCTGTTTTGCCATGTGGTATGTTGTTGTTTGGTACAAACAGCAGGAGGTATGGCCTGTCTATCAAATTACACATAATACAGGGTGGGGTGTCTGCTGGCAGAGCAGATTTCATACTTGAAAAAATAAAATAAATTAAGAATACAATGAAAGTTATTTATTTATTATCTCGCATAAGAATAATTCGGATTTTACTTTTTAAAAATCACTCCACTCCAATGGCGTCCTTCAAGCCGCAAACTATCGCCTTTATTGTTACTATTTATTTTCAAAAACAACACTTGGAAAGTTACTCTTGTAAAATGAAATCTATTCAAAATATCAATTATAAAAAACCCACCACAGGTGAAAATTTTGATAGCCTCAAGTCAAGATCAAACCAATAGATGATGGTGTAGATTTTTATTGTTCGGAAAGTCAGATTCCAAACAGAATTTAGGTAAGAATATTTTTGTTTTTTTGTAACGAAATCCTTTAAAATGTATCAAACATTGAATTCAAAAAAACTTCCACAAATTTTTTGAAGAGAAGAGAGATAGATGTAAGAAAGCTTGTTACTTTAACCATTTATCACCCAATTTAATCTGTGGATCTGACTGGCAAATAATTTATAACAGTGAAATAAAAGTCTTAGGCTGTTTTAATAATTTTTGTATTCTCTCGACAACAATCAACAAGTGATCCGTATACAACGAAGTGCGAGAGGGTAGAGAGCGCGGGAAACGGGTAGGCTCGCCAGCTACCCTTGTCGGCTGGTCCAATGTGACACCCGAAGGATATTTCCCGTCAGTGCTCCCAATCGAGGAAGCGCACCCGGGATCGGTTGTGGAATACGTTTACAAATTAATTAGTGTGTAGACAAATGAAACATTTTTGTTACCTTATAAACTTTTTTTTTTATTTACATATGCACTGAGAAAACAACACATTTTTATGAATAATGGGTCAGTACACATACATAAAAAATTAAAAATACATACTTGTTCAGTGGAGATTATCTCGGCAATGCCAATCCCTAAAACAATTTCGGCCGGAGGTGAAACAAAGACACACATTGCATCTTTCACATTGTACTTAACCCGCATTGTAACCTGTTTCTCGACATAATCTCACTAATGTAGGGAATGTTCAGGTACTTCTGCCAGTAGAGATGCACCTGTGGTGGTAGCTTTATAATGCCTATTATAATGTGGGGTGCCGAATCAACAGAGGTGCACACACTACTGCCACTCTTCTGTACCGACTAAAGATTTGTCTACTCTATCATATTTAAAAATATATCATCATCAAAAAGTAATTTGAAATATCGCAGAGCAGTAAAATCTTCAGGTGGTTCAGAAAAGTTAGTATGGCATGATGTGTCATGTGCATCAATGCGGCGTCGCCTCCAGCGAGGATCCTGCTCTGTCGGCACTTGTTCACTCAGTGGAAATCCTGCGGGCAAGTCTTCAATCAGCGGTGGATCTATTTCAGCGCTTGCATTCTGAAATAGAGATGATTTCTGATAAATAACTTACACACATGTTTATTTAGTACACAATTGAGGCATCATTTGGAAGATAATCATTCAATAAGCGCGCTTTACTATCATAGAGCTGAGAACAAATGTGTCAAAGCATGCTTAGAAAGTGAATTACAGAACAAATATTGAAAATTTAGCATACTGTAATCTCCACGGGTAAACCAATTTGGCCTCCAAGTCTTTCTTCAACCAGCGCCTCCACCCATTCCTTCTGGCTGTCAGCTACTCCCCGTCCAAAAGCATCTTCTTCGCCATCTTCCAACGCAATGTTGGACACGTCTCCCAACAGATGCAGGGTAATTTCCAACTGATTCAGTGAACCCGACATCTCTGAAAACAATATTTATATAAAATATATTTACAAAATCAACGATATTGTGCCTGTCTGTTACTTGAAACATTGACATTTCAGCATTCCTGGCAGATTCGTATCCGGCAATCCGCTTAAAATATATAAAATAATTGTTGCAATATTAAAATCCAGCTATCTCGTTGACATTCTAAGCACATCTAGCCATTTTTTTTTTTAATTTGGGCATAATTTGAATTTCGCAGGCTTTTGACATTTCAACATTCCTGGAAGATTCAAATCTTGTATTTTTCTGGTTACCAAAACACAAAAATAATAAAATACCTTTTCAGGTGAAATAGTCAGTAAAATATAAAAAAAACAGTTTTCTGTCAGAAATGAAGCGCAACCTCAAAAGACCACTGTCGTTTTAAAATTACTCAAAATTTCGGGATCATAAAAACATATGTAATATATACTTTTTGATTAGAATTTGCTTGTAATATGTAAGAATGTACATTATTCTATAAATACTAATAATAAAACATATGAAATAACAATAAATACCTTGTGTGTTTTATAGTAGAGGAGTCGAATCACAGAATTCCAAGAGGCGCCAACATCAGTTTTTGTTTATGATATGAAGTGTGTATGCAGCGCACCAAACCCAATGAAAAAAAATAGTCTTGCGAGGGAAAGATCGTTAAATCATTTAAAAAAAGCTGTAAATGAATAGGGTTAGTACACTTGCTTTGTAGATAATTCTCAAAGTTCGTGTATTTTAAAAATTACTCTGGGTGAGAAAGGGTTAAGAGGGTGATTCAAAACTTCCAAGATAAAGTTTGCAAAACAGAAACCATTTATAACCAAATATTTTTTCTACAATTTTTTTTATTTAACTGAGTGGGTCTTATGAAAAGGTTCGCTGCCCGCACAAAATGGGCTCGCGGGCTGCGGGTTGTGCATCACTGCTCTAATGCATTAATGCAAGAGATTTTAAAAAATTTGTAAGCTTTATCACTCGTAACAATCGACACCACAACACCCAGACCCGACATGTATTTTAACGACTGAAGTCTCGTATGAGAGAGATGGCATGAAAGTGAGACAACTAGCTATATAATGAGTTTGCCTGGTTGTCCAGTTTCTGTCCATTATCACCTGTGAAATTACATTGTGTTAGACTATATTGACTATTATTTCACCATCCCAATATCACTGTAAAGAGCTATTGTTGTACAAAAGGTACATTACAATAGGGTATTTTCACTGTTTTTTTTTCATTGTCTACAAAAATTAAGAAAAAAATGACAATACATAACAATGGCATTTTTATGTTTATGAATATATTTTTTATAATGATTTTAAATGCGCCATTTTAGATATGCCGCCAAAATGACATTTGCTTTTGTTCATATACGGCGTTGTTGAAGTCGGTGACGGCCGTCTTAGCAGCCAGTAATGTACATCATAATGACATTTTGGCCAGTTCGAACCGTTTAGGAATGTGCAGTCTTAGATCATTTTAAAAATCATTATTTATTAATGAAAATATTAAAATTTTCAAACCATTTTAGTCCAATTATCAGAATCAGAAATATGAACTTTAAATCTTACACACATTTTTTAATGGTATCCGTAGTTTCCCTACTAATACTGTATCTACAGGGTGAATTTTATTTTCAATGCCATTTGTTTGCAGTGTAACCAGATACCCTTAAATGACAACACCTCCAGCTATTGACATTTGATGGCAACATGCTACACTAGCGCCCCGAGTTGTAGTTGCAATCAACGTGTTACGCGTGTAATCAAATATCATAGACGTCAAAATACTGGCAACATGCTATAACGCTTCCAAGACTGTATATTGCTTTTGTAATAAATATATTATTTTCTTTGTAAACAATGGAGACAGTGCCGAGCACCGAGACTGTAAATGTTAATACAATCCTAATAGCCTACTTTAAAAAAGAGCAAAAAAAAAAGTAAAATCATATGTAGGTTACCCAATATTTATTTTTTGAATTTTCAATTTCTATAATTTATCAAGAAAGTCTATTAAAATGTATGAAAAAACCTAATTTTGCCAACTGGCACCGCTAGGGGCGCCGGTGTAGCATGGTGCCATCTCAATGTATGGTAAATTATTATTATATTTTTACGGTATTTGGTGTAACTAACCATGAAAGTTTGAGACATAAGCATTTTTTAAATTTTCGTCTGTAGTGTTATGAATGTCAAATATATTTTTCAATAGCGCTGATTGTAAGAAATAATTAAATTTTCTATAAATAAGGTAAAAAAAAATGTTTTCATTGTAGAAGAAGCACCCTTGAGATTATTTTTTGCAAAAAATGACGCTATAAAAATTACCAAGTATGGTATTATAATTGTATTTATGCAGAATTAAATCCCATCTGTGATATTATTTATTCCAAGACTGTACTATTTATGTAACTAGAATTAAGGATGTGTTAGTAAATAAAAATATAATAAATTTTATATATTAATAAAAGAAATTGTGTTTAATATTGTTTTTATTCACACGAAATGTTATCAAATTTTTTGGTTTTTTCGCTGGCTACGTAAGGAAGAGTTATTACAGTCACAAAACACAACAATTGAACCGCTGAATGGACAATTACTAGAAGTGTGATGTAAACCGATCTGAAAGAAAACCGTTCAAGAAAGAATGTCAACAATTTCACCCAAAGTAAGATAAAATTGACCTTACTTTGCACACAAGCGCACACTTCTATTAATTTATCTTTAGGATGATTATTTTGTTAAAGTAGACGAGCATTATTTTTTTCATGTGATATCCCACAAGTCTCGTGCCTGGAGCCAGTGGTACTACAGCGTCTCCAATTGTGGTATGTTGCGAGGCTGAAGGGAGAGGGGCAGGTCAGGAAGTATCTGGCTATTCAGATCTGGTCACCGAACACGGCTAAAGCCATTTCGAGCAACTTTTAAATTCTGAATTCAGTCTTTGGCCGCGGTGATACTGAAAGTATCTTCGGTACAATTAGTGAATATTTTGTATATTTTTTTAATTAACGTATTGCTGAATGTATCACTAACCGAAAAGCATTAAAAGCTTTTAATTGTATAACATATGATTGAATAATTGCAAATCTATGCATTGTATATATTATATTGACTGTAAACAGGTAAAAATTCTTCAAGCCACAATTTTTGGAATGTTTACTTATATGTACTAGTTAGATAGATAGATAGATTTCACGCATAGATTTTTTTTTTAATTACCTGGCAATCATTTTTTTTTGGGGTTGGCATTGACGTCTTGATCTAACATATGGTTTTATATTCAACATGGCACCCAATTCACTAACTGAAAACTTACATGTATATAAATTATAATTGAATTTTAAATCCATTATTTTACATTTTTGCGTATGCATATATTTATTTCTAATCTTAAGTAATCTGAAACGAAGTTTCAATTTAAAAACCTGTTCGTATAAACAGTGAAGCGGAATTGTTGAATTTTACCTCATCTTCTTCATTGCAATGAGGTTTATAAGCTTCAATAAGTTATTCAAATAAATTGAAAGTAATTTTTGTTGAAAAAAGATATTTATCTTACTAAAAACGAAATCTTAGTAAACCTTTTTTTTTTTTAAAACTATCAAAATATTTTTGAGTATATTATATTAACCGCCCGTCCTTTAGATTATAAAAAAAATAGGTAAAAAAAAATGTTTACAATATACCAACTTATATGGGAGAGATGAAAATACCCGAACACATCCGTTAGCTTCGGATGACCTCGAAATACTAAATGAGATGACGCAGGAACAAACTTGACGTATACAAATGTTTTGTGGGCTTCGGGTATAGTTTTTTGTACCTGAACGTACAAGATACGGCTTGTTACGTTCGGGCGATAGTATAGTGACCATATCACGTACGTTCGTATGGGTAGAGCGGTTAATGAGTCAAACTTCGTATCTCCTAATATTATAGTTTTACGGATATGAAAGTATGTAGCAAAATATTATTTCACTCGTCTTCTGTAAATTTTCCTTTTGTGGCTTAAAGGGTTTTAACCATTTACAGTCGATATTTTATTTCATATTAGTTCAAAAACTTAACACCAGGGGGGTGTATAATAACATTATTCTATCTATTTAGGATACATTGTAAAGCCTCAAGTATATAAGTATATAAAACTACACACCGATACTAACATCAATAAAATAAAAACCCGACAAAATGGCCAGAATATCAAAATCACAAAAAAAAAAAACAGTACATATATAATTGAAAAATACAAAATTTTCACTCAAGACTATTTCATAAAAGGGTACATATATATTCGTAGAAAATTTTTGCATACAAATTCATATTAAAACAACTAGTTTGGAAGGTTTGGAATTTATGTATATATTATAGTCTATTGTGCTGGACATTCGACTAGCAGTTGGACAGATCAAGCTGAAAACTCAGCAGATACCAACTTATTTCTTTTTTGAAGTAATAATGGTGTCAGTGAAAGGACCTGTTCCATCTCTAGGTTTTTGGCTTCTTTCCAGAAACAAATATAAAAAAAATGATTATAATAAATATATAGTGACACTCGCTTAAGAAGTTTTCATGGTTAAGAGGTTTGACTTCTCAGTCCCTTGAAGAATTACCCAATTTATCCCACATAAGAAGTTTTTTTTTCAGTTTCTTGGAAAATTTTATAAGAGAGTTTCACTGTATATTTATGTATTTCCAATTTGGGAGGCGAGTATGGGTACCGCCACCCCCGGAAACCATTAATCGGATAACCAACACCTCTGCCGTAGGTAACCCCAAGTGGTTTGCGATGTTTGGTGATTTAGCAGGGGTGTCCGGGATCATGGGGTGAGGTTTGTCCAGGTTTTGGCGGTGGATGAGTCTGCCCACCGACTGCGTTGTGGGTCGGATCGGGAGAGACTCTCGACCCATCGCCTTGCACCACAGTGGGAGGGATGGATTAATGCATCCGTCACTCCTGGACACACTTAACCCCAGATTTGTACCCACCCCCAAAGATGACAAAGAAGGAAGATTACTTTTCTCAAGCGCTCCTGTGTGGAGTTAATGTCAAAAGGGTAATTTAATTAGACATTAATATAATTGTTTTGAGAAATAGTCCCTAAAGCTATAGATACATATACAATGAAAATGTAGTACAGCTAAAAACTTGACAAAAAATATTATTACAATAAATATTATTTGAATTCATTTCCTAAAACATGCAAATTATTATAAATTTAATATTGCTAAGAACTCTGTTAATACGTATAAATATTTTATTTATACTGATTGTAGTACATAAGTATTTGATTTTACTGATTATGTAATATGGCTATATGCACTAATCCCAATGGATATCCTGCATTCATGATCATTGCAAGTGCTGATTTTATAAATTAAAGCCGAATGCACAACGAATCCCGGGAAATGAGGTATGCTGCATTCACATTCATTGCATAACTTGACAAGCTTGATCATTGCAAGTGCTAATTTTATAAATTAAAGCCGAATGCACAACGAATCCCGGGAGGTATGCTGCATTCACATTCATTGCATAACTTGACAAGCTTGATCATTGCAAGTGTGAATTTTATAAATTCAAGCCGAATGCACAATGAATCCCAGGAAATAAGGTATGTTACATTCACATTCATTGCATAACTTGACAAGCTTGATCATTGCAAGTGCTAATTTATGATAATAAGGCTCTACGCACAATGAATCCGGGGAAATAAGGTAGGATGTTCATTGCAGGACTTGGCTAGAAAACATGCGGCAAGCCTGATCATTGCGAGTGAACTAAGCATTCCAGGTTATCATTATCACGCAGTAAATGAGGTTAGTTAAGGTTAGGAACTATTTTGTTTATACATACAATTGTAAATTAACTAAGTTAGAACTGTCAGACTGATTATAAATTTTTAAGCTAAGTTAAGTTTATAGCAGACGCCCATTCTTATTGCCTAATCGGTTCCTAGGGCCTGATTCCGGTCCTTTTTAAGGATAATTCATTGTCATTATCTAAGGCTTAAAGACTTCTTGCTTAAGTGCGGTTCTGGTTCTCCCGGATGACAGCTGTCATTCAGCGATTGACATTCATTAAAAATATCAATATTTGCGTAGTTTTAACAAAATAAAAATACAACATTATCTAGAGTATTGACTTTAAACATTATTAGTGAGTCATTTGTGGCGTAATAATGCTATTAAATGAACTGAATAAACGAAATTGAAATGATTGTAAAGTACTTATGCCAAAATGATAAATCCTGAAATGTCAGATAAAAGTGATTTAAATTCTAAAAATTATAATAATCTGCTAGTATAAGGTAAGCAACCATAAACACACGTGTTAAATATGTGATACGCCTATACATTTTAATAATACTGATAATAATGTGATAATGTGTGGCTGATTGGATATTGAAAGAAGTGTAAACGCAGAAAACTCCATAAACAGGAGACAGAACGCGGATGACGTTAACAAAAAATTGTCCAAAGAAGCAAAGATAGCAGTCCACAGTGGAGTGCTGATACCAACCCAATGTATGGCAGTGCGGCATGGAAATGGCAGAGGAAAGGTGAAAGTAGACCGAATGCTGTAGAAATTGAGATCCCTGAGGCGTGGAAAATGTGTGAAAAATGTTGAGGTTCGCAATGAATGCAAAGTTGATGTGAGCGTAATGAGTAAGATTAGGAACGCTTGATGGTTTGGGCATGTAGAGTGGATGAACGAAGAAAGGAGTGTAAAGAGAATATATGACGTAAATGTGAGTGGAAGAAACCGGGGACGCCCGAGGAAGACAAGGCACAATTAAGTGAACCAAATACTTGAGGCGGGCCACGTCAAGAGTTAGAATAACAGAAGAGTATGTATGAATGTGAATGAAGCAAGGACTGTGTGCAAGATTGAGTTGTTTAGCGGTCTGTCCTCTCTGCCTACTCCTGCGGTGAAATGGCGTGATGGTTAGTTAGTTTAATAAAATCACAAACCCCGTAATATAATCGAAATCGCAGTTAAGTAAAATGTCTTTAACCCTAAGGATAGGGACAATGTCTTATCCTTAAAAAGAACCGGAATCAGGCCCCTGGACAACATTGTAAGTCGAATGTAAATTGTCTCTAGGATTAATGCTATAAATCAGTGCTCAGATCGAGCCAAGTATCAATAGAAACTATAAAATCATTGTAGGGCTAATAGGACACTGCCGCCGCACACACAAAAACCCGACACCTGCGGCTGTTGGGAGTGGAAAGCAAACACTGACAGCCATAGGAAACGTGAAGAGGATAATGACATCATGTTGTAGCAGGAGACGTGGCTAAACACCCAATCCACAACCTTATAGTATTAAGCCAAGTATCAATAGAAACTATAAAATCATTGTAGGACTAATAGGACACTGCCGCCGCACACACAAAAACCCGACACCTGCGGCTGTTGGGAGTGGAAAGCAAACACTGACAGCCATAGGAAACGTGAAGAGGATAATGACATCATGTTGTAGCAGGAGACGTGGCTAAACACCCAATCCACAACCTTATAGTATTAAGCCAAGTATCAATAGAAACTATAAAATCATTGTAGGACTAATAGGACACTGCCGCCGCACACACAAAAACCCGACACCTGCGGCTGTTGGGAGTGGAAAGCAAACACTGACAGCCATAGGAAACGTGAAGAGGATAATGACATCATGTTGTAGCAGGAGACGTGGCTAAACACCCAATCCACAACCTTGCTGAAGTTTATTAAAGGGGTGGGAGTAGGTGAATCATGAAAGTTTCTAGGTATGCATTGTATCTTCTTGCGAAATATAAAGACGAACAAATGGATAAGGAACAAGTCTAAGGTGGCCGACATTACCGTCACAATCTCTCCTCAAGTGGAAACATATTGGGTGTGTGGCACGACTTAGAGATGACTGTTCGAATCACAGTTGGCATTGTGTTCATGGTCAAGAAGATGTCGCTCGCGACCCACGTTCAAAGCTGGAGACCAGAAGGCTTAATAGTCTTGTATTACAAATCGCACACACATATGCTAATGCGGTTATTTAATTTGCATAATTTTAAACGAGACGTATGAAGCGGGGTCTGCTTTAACGCAAGCTTTTTTTAAAGAAGCATTTATTTTTTTACCAAAAGACCCGCTAAGTGATGCTAGTATCAGAATCCAGCTTCCCCCAACACAATCTAACTGGTCTATTTCTTACTACGCGAGCTAATGATAAAATACAGATCATAATTATAAATTTTACTAAAATACAGCATTTAACACCATCTAGTGACAAGACAGAGAAATGTTTTGGATTGTAGCGAAGCTTCGAACAGACCGACTGTCAATTACGGCCGCCTCGGTTGTAGACGGAGCGCCCCCTTCCCGCCGCCGACCCTCCCCGGGAATAGTTGCTACTGTTGCTTCGGTCATCGTGCTCATTTTGATATCTCCCTTTTGACTGGTTGCTGGCGTCAAAACTCTGGCTATGCTGCAGGTCTGGAGGTGGTTGATAAGCCGCCTGGCTTTGATATCCGCTGGAATTTCGTCTGTTGTTATCGTAACCGCCTTGACTGGTTCGGTTGTCCTGGTATCCGGGTTGGTTACCGGCGCTGTATCCGCTTTGATTACCTCCCCTGCTGTCGTATCCGCCTCTGTTGCTGAATCCGCCCCGATTACCGCCACGACCACCATCGCTATACCCCCCCCGGTTGCCGCCGCCCTGGTGACCTCTGGTGCTGTCCTGGTGATTGCTTCGGTTGTCCTGTTGGAATCCTTGTCCTCCATGTGATCTGGAAATATAAAACATTACAATCAAATAACTCAGTAGACCAGGTAATTTAATAATGACGTATAATATAACATATAATTGTTTAGAATTCTTGTTTTGTGTAGTGTTATTTGTTGGTTACACATTAGATTTTGGCAATGATGACAATATAAAATAATAAATACCTCTGATCTGCCGGTTGTGGGTTCCACCCCCCCTGCACCTTCCCTCCTGGCCCCCCAAATCCTGAACCTCCTCGTCCCCCGCCCCCAACCCCTCTGGCAGCCCCCGTACCACCCCTGCCACCTCCCTGCAAATAAACACCATGTTAACGGTGGTCAGCACCCATAAATACATTATTTTATACATTATTTTTTTTCAACTTCCTATTGATTACTGTCCATAAGCGGAGCTCCAGTAGCTGGTGGTTCTGGGAGGAGTATTTACATACGTAATGATCAAATAATAAAAACAATTCAATGCGTAAACAATATTAAAAACTTATTAAATTACTACAAACGTAAATCAACAGTGCAATTTTAGAATGATAATTTTTAAAGTAAGTAATTTATATGTTAGATAGTATACATTAAGGGTACAATCAATATATCATTTATCTAAGTTCAGGGAGTTAATTTTCTTTTTGATTTGTTCATATTTCAATGATTCGGTTACATTCATTTTGTTTTTGGATAATAATATATTGTACCATTTTATACCTAAATACGAGCAGTGGTGCTGTGGTCGTTCTTAGCATCGGGATGGTTATTAAACCATTTGTTCTGAATCTATTGCTTATACTATCAGTGGAGTAAATTTTATTGATGAAAAATTCTTCGTAGATTTGATATAAGGTGTTACTTTTATATACTTCTGTAATAGATGGTACATTAAATTTACAAAATATCTCTAGAGTAGGGAAGTCGTAAGGTTTTTTAATGAAGATTTTAATGATTATTTTTTGAATTGTAATTGTTGGCTGTACCGTGGCTTTATAGGCCCCTCCGAACCCAATAATGCCATACTGCAATAGGGACTGAATTAATGCATAATATACCATTTTAATTGTTGTCTTGTTTAATATGTTGCGTATGTTATAGAAGACATAGATAAATTTTCTTATTCGTTCTACAGTGAGGTTGATACGATCTTTTCATTTAATATTTTTATCTATTACGATTCCGAGATATTTTATATTAGATTTATGATTTAGTTAAGCACAGTCCGTATTACATGTAACATCGTTTATTTAGTTTTTAGAGTGAATGGTTATGTTCATTAAATTTGTTGGTTCTTCCTCTTGTAGAGAAAAGGGAATAAAATATGTTTTTCTGTGTTGTTATCGAACCATTCTTTGATAATCTCTGTCGTGATTGGCTGCAATGGTAACATCGTTCGATAATTATTGCAGTGTCATCAGCAAAAGATATAATTTTAACACAAATGGATAATTTAAACATTCGATTGACATAAATTATAAATAAAATCGGTCCGATGACAGTTCCTTGGGAGATTCCAAAATCTAAAATTTCAGCTTCACGTAGTGAGTTGTTTAATTTGACCTTTTGACCTCTTTGAGTTAGATATGTTTGAAACCAATACCCAACCTTGCCAATAATTCCGATATCATTTAATTTGTTAATAAGTTTTGTATGCGAGATACTGTCAAATGCTTTGTGTAAATCTATGAAAAGGCCAAGACTTTTTTTTTTATCCACACGCACTTTGCAGGTTGCTAACTCAAGAAATGCAACAAATGATTTATCTGATTTTCTATATGTGTAATTAGTAAAATGTATAAGGTGTCGAAAGACAATAATCTTCATACCGTAATTTAAAAAAATCTACATTTAATATGTAACACTTTACAACGACCCGCATGGAATTTATTACAAATTTATACAATCGATTTAGTTCTATTTATTAACTACGGTGAAAAAGAATGAATGATGTAATGAACTTTATAAACCTGTGATCGCTGGTTTTGCCAGGAAGGCATCTCCGGTGGAGGCGCCTGCTGCTCCGAAGGCCGCCCCCCTCTGTCAGGAACCTGTAAGAGTCAACCATTTTTAATAATTAATAATTAATTTTTTTTTTTTTAATTATTTTAAAAGAAAGACAAATATTCCCCGGTTACGAATAACCTGACAATATTTGAAAATCTTCTACTACCATCACAGTAAGCGGAAGATGTTGCTTGTGTCGTAAATGGAGGACTTAGCCAGCCGAGGAATTGAACTCACGACGCCTGGGTGAGACCCAAACGCGATGTCAACTCAGCCACTGACCGGTCGATTAATAAATTTTTTTTCAAATAAATACCTACTCTTCTTTTGCCAATAACGTTCCAATAAATATAATATCAATGACAAATAGGATTTAAATAGTAACTGTAATATCATGCGATGTGCAGTGTTTTCTAATATTGTGTCCTGTGCGTGCAAAATCATATCTTCTCAAGTGAAAACTTTGTAATTTAACGTTTTAATCTGGACTGACCTACCAGGTAAAGTATGTTTCTGTATCTGTTTGTACATTATAAGATAAACCCTAGCAAGTAGTATTTGAACAGCGCCCTTGAGGTGATTTTTCACAAAAACGGTGCTATACAAGTCATCGTGTTATTATTATTATTATTAGTTAGTTACGCAGTTAGCTGGAGCGGTGGATACTCTCGGTATCGCAAATCGTGTATCGCAATTGAGATACACAAAAGAAATAATAATATGAAATAAATACCTGGTAATTTATTTTTTTACCGACAGAAATACAAAAACCAACACAACAACGCTTACTACTGCCACAGAAGGACTGAAGTATGACAAAACGCATCACAAGGACTTCATTGTGTGAAAAGGATAACAACATCACATCATCTCATTTCTTGGTAATCCCACTGATTCACTGTGTACACCCGATTCGCTGTTTTCACAACTACCCCATACATAAGTGGAAAAACAAGGTTAAGTAAAAAAAAAAAATTTCTTATGCTATTGGTTAGAGACAGGAGTTTTATTTTACATTAAACTAAAGAAGGGGAGTGGGAAGGGGAAGATAGGATGGGGATTGGAGATATTCTCTATACATACTACAATACTCGTGTATTAATTTGTGATAGTACACATTACTTCGGTTCGTTATTTCTAAAGGTTATTGTTAAGGATGTCGATGTTTAATTGCGTGTTTTACCGTGCACATATACGAGGAATTGGGAAAGTTAGTTCTGCATACGGGCAAATGAAAAAAGTCAAAAGGTCTTGACGGTATGTGGAATTTTATAAAATTGGTGAGTTTTGGCGAGTTCGGGTGAGTCCAAGCTATTATTCAGAATTTTTAATAATAGAACTTGATCAAAAATTAAATGTCATGTTTGAATGGAGTTGAAGTTGTGGAATTTAACGGATTCGGTGTAATTGTAAATTAACTTCACAATATACACCAATTGGACTTTTTTGCAGTATTCACTAATGAAAATAAAAGACATTGTCAGTTCATCACCTTCCCGATGATGTGTGTGTTGACACGGCTCTTGGTGTTGACCCTGACGGCGGCGTCGGATGTCTTGGTGACGGCGAGGAGTCCGCTCCGTGCCGCCAGGAAGTCACTCAGTTGTACGCTTGACAGCGCCTTCATCTTCTGGCGCAGCGGTCGGAAGGCGGCTTCGATCCGCTCGTTTTTGTTGCCTTTGTCACCTTGCCACTGGAATCATACATTATGTCAATGTAATTACAATCGGTTCTATGACAAAATAGAACACTGAAGAAATGTACAGATTAACATAGAGCAAATAATACATAGAGATGTTCTGACAAGCAAACAACAGGGGAAGAAAAACAGGTCGGAGGGGGGGGGGGGGGGGAAGCTAGGCGAGCCGCCAATTTAAGTAAAACAGCAAATAAGTAAAAGTATTAGATTATTTAGTTTGAGCCTCTTATAATTTGCTTACCGCAGTCAAAATTACTCAAAATAAACGTGGACGTCAGTGAACTAGGCTGTGTGACATTTGCCTCCAGCCATTGAAATGGTACGTTAAGGCAAGTCTAATAACGTATAATATAATAAGAAGATAAATAACTAATTATCCTAATTCTAACTAACTAACCATCATGCTGTTTCCCCATAGGCGGAGAGGATGGACACCCAAACAATTCAGTCTGGGCACACAATCTTTCTTGCCTCACTCACATTCATACATCGTCTCATACATACTGTTCTGTTATTCTGACCCTTGACATGACCTGACTCAAGTATTTGATTCACTTGATCGCGACATGTCTCCTTTGGGTGTCCCTGACTTCTTCTACCATTCGCATTCGCCTCACATATTTTCATTACACCCTTCCTTTGTTCATCCGCTCTAAATGCCCAAACCATCCAAGTGTCTCTTACTTAATCTTATTCATTACGCTTATACTTTGAATTCTTTCTGAATCTCTACATTTTTAACATGGTCATACATGGTTTTACCACACACACGCCACAGGGATCTCATTTCTATAGCATTCAGTCTAACTATTCAGTATTTATAGCACCAGAGTGGAAGATCCTCTCAGTATCGCCCTGGTGAAAGACCACCATTCAGAATTGAAACGTTGCTGAAATGGCTTTTAGCCTTGTTTGGTGACTGAATAGCCAGGTATTTCCCCACCTTCCTCTTCCTCTTCCCCTTCTCCTTCCCCTCCCCACTACCATCAGCCCCAGAACATTCCCCAATTGGGGATGCCATAGTCTCACTGGCTCCAGACGGTTGGGAGCAGTTGGGACTCTTGTGCGGTATTCACTTAAATTTTTTTTTATCTTATTCATTATTAGTATTTTTCATTCAAACAAAGAATACTTTGTACGTGGTATGTGGCTTCACTCTTATAGTGGATTAGTTCCTACTCAGTGCAGCAAACGCAGCTAAAAATAGACAAATTTCTAAAATCAAGTCATTGTACCTTTCTATGGTTTAAAATGTCAAAGTTATAAATAACGCCAACTGCCAACATTCATTCTTATTTTCTCACGAAATTCTCAGTAAACAGCCTTCACTAGCTTACTGTAGAGATATTTAAGCCTCGCTAGACCATTGTGTTATTCAAGGAGAAATATAATCAGCGTTAACAATGACACAGGAGGCCTTGAGGGAAATTATTTCCCTCAAGGCCTATATCATCTTTGGGGATGCTGTGTGAAGGGTCTTTTAGAGGATAGGAAGAACTTAACTTGGGTCTTGAAGAGACCCATGTTGTAGGATGGAGGAAACACGAAGGCCGGCAGATCATTCCACAGTCGGGCTGTTGAACACAAGAATGAGTCGTAGAAGCGACCTGTTCTCATAAGAGAAATGTCAACTGGGTGCAAATGTTGGGGGCGCGTTTGGCGTATTTCCCGACAATGCACCGGTGCCGAAGGGATCAATGACGCTAGTTCCTCAGAGCATTTTCCATTAAAATACCGGTAGAACAAGGGCAGCATTCCCACCTGACGTCTGTGCTCCAAAGATTGCAGTCGGTTCGTTAAGAGAATCTATCAATCGAATCGCGCGTTTCTGTGCAGAGTCAAAGGTTTTCTCAGGACAGTGTTTTTATCTAATGAGTAACAATCACCCATCCGCTTCAAGATATTCTCGACATATTCAATCCATCCAAAATTCCAAGATTTACAACCTTGGGAAAATGAGGACTTGCCGGCGTAGACACTAACTCAATGAATTCGTTTATCATTTTCTGTTGATTTTGATGGTCATCAGATATGATAAAGGGCAAACTGTGGGACTGATGTCAGTGCAATTGGATTTAGCAATATGTAATAGAATAGTGGTGGTATAATAGGCACCAGTAATTCAGTGGTCGTAATTCGCTTGTAACATTATGTTAGCCCACCTCAAAGCTCTGTATGGTGCAGTCCAGTCTAGTGATGAGCATCTCCCTCCTTAGTTTGTACTCGTCCACCATCTGCTTGTGGAGCTCCTCCATCTGCTTCCACTGCTTCTCCGTCAGGGCCTGGTTGTACAGGGGCCTGCCTGCGTAGTCGGGGCCTACAAATTAATAAGCAAAAGTTAAACCTTTTCATGTACATAGCTGCTGTGGATAGAAATTTACCGAGGGACTATCGGCGGGACATTTCAACCACACACACAACAACCTGACACATGCAGCCGTCGAGCGAAAAGTAAACACTAATAGCTGGAGGAAATTTCAAGAGGAAGAACATACTCAAAGGGACAAGGGAATCTCAAAATCTTAACCTAAATGCTTCATAACCTTCAAGGAGCTGAGTTCGCTGATTATGAATTATTTATTAAAATTTGACATGGTATATTATATTTTGTGGTTAAAGCTTTTTTACAGTTAATACACACAAGAGGCACTGAGGGAAATAATTTCCCTTAAGTCATCTTTGGGGAAACCCATGTTGTAGGATGGAGGAAACACAGAGGCCGGCAGATCACTCCACAGTCGCGCTGTTGAATACAAGAATGAGTCGTAGAAGCGACCTGTTCCCATTTGACAAATGTCAACGGTGTACAAATGTTGGGGGCGCGTTTGCCGTGTTTTCTGGCTGTGTACCGGTGCGGAAGGGATCAATGACGCTAGTTCCTCAGAGCATCTCCCATTGAAATATCAGTAGAACAAGGACAGCATTCCCACCTGACATCTGTGCTCCTAAGATTGCGAACCGTTTGTTAAGATAGGCGAATCTATCAAACAAACCGCCTATTTGTGCACAGAGTCAAGGGCTTTTTTTAGATATTTTGGGGCTTCCGATAAGAGGTGGCTGCCAAATTCTACATTCTACATCTGTAGTTTGTACAGGATCAGCCGTAGTGCACAATTAAAGTATCTGCGGGCTCTGCACAGTAGGCCCAGCTTCTGGGAGGCTTATGGGAGCTCACTGCACAAACACACGTTTCACAGAAAACCGCCACTGGCAAATGTCCTGTTCGTGTTTCAAAGAAATAAATAAAGTCCCTGTCATATTTTGGGCATTTGAGTTTGGTTTGAAAGTATATACTCTAAATGTCCCTTCTTTTAATCCTATAAATATCTATGTCAGCTGCTAAAATGTGTCAAAATAACAATTTAGGCATAATTTACACAAGAGTCTCAACTGCCTGGAAGCATTAGGACAATAGCACTGTGAAGCTGAAGGGGAGGGGAGGAAGATGTGGGGAGGAAGACTGGGAGGCCCTTGAGGTGATTAACCTTTTGACTGTGTTAATTTGTGACATGCGGAACACATTTTTGATTTTCAACTATGTACAGTCGGCAGTCGGGACACTGCATTGACAGTCAAAGGATGATCCAGGGTCACTTATAAACATATATATATATATATATATAAATATAATAAAAAACAGTAATTATTGAATGAAACACTGGTATATATTGATTAACTTGGCGGGTTTGCGATAAGCCGACGTAGCTCAATGGTAGAGCATCTGACCGGCAATCAGAAGGGTGCAGGTTCGAGTCCTGTCGGCGACATTTATATTTGCTCGGAAAGGTTTTTTCAATTTGGATGAGTGTTTCAGGCTAATAATTATTGTCTGTAAAAATAATATATATATATATATATAGTTATACGGTAACTTTTGAAATTCAGTGCGGGGTATGCAGGGAAAAATCGATCTTGCACCCTCTTAATTCCCTACACACACAATAAGGAGTAATACGGTCCGGCCGGAGATTCAGACAAGGTACCTGCGGGCAAAAATCAACCTTAAGCCCCCTTGATTTCGAACACAATAAGGTCGATTCGCAGTCAAAATTGGACCTGGAATGCGTTGGCATGGCAAAAAACACCGTAAGCGTATCGACTTTTGAAGAGAGTAAGGTTCAGAGTGGGTCAAATCCGAAGTTAACTTCAGGTCGGATCAAAATTGTAAAAAAATCTCTGGAAACTACTGGAAACTTTGTACCAAAGAAACGGAACACTTATGGTTTCCATCTGACGGCGAGAAATAGAACTAACGTTAAATCAGTAAGGAGAAATTCAAATCCGTTTGACTTCTGCGTCGGTTCCATTTTCAACCGCAAGATTCGTTAGATTTGTTTGCGATATTTGGGGCTGTTTTCACAATAATTAGAGTTTCAAATCCCCGTTTTGGTGAGGGAGGGTCGTTCAAAAAGTTCCCTGGAAATATAATCAATTAATTATCAAACAATTATTTTTTTTTTTCAGAAAATCAGTCAGGAGGTCGCAACGAACGTTTGCGTCGCCGAGTCACGTGTTTTAAAGTAAGATGTGCAAATTTTTATTATTTCTCCTTACGTTTATCTTATCATAGACTTCTAGCATTCATGATTTCGAAATACGGACCCTCGACTGATATTTAAAAAAAAAAATAATTGAAAAAAACTATTTGGATTTGGCTATTAAAATTTAAGTATTTTTTTGTTTTTTTTGTTGTTAAAAAATAGTACTAACTATTTGAACGACCCTCATCATTTAAACACAGTTAGCCACTGTGAAGAAAACATTTACCCCCACCGAATTTATTTGAAAATAATGACTGGGTGGGTACTGAGCACTTTTAGCAAAATGCTTGGGTACCTAAACCGATATTATTACTTGATTATATCTAGGAATAACTTTTTTTTAACAATCTGCCATCTGATCTTAAAATTATAGAAAATATCCATGAATTTCAACATAGATTAAAAAATTACCTCAAACTACTCTAACAATTTTTTAAAATTTTTATTATTATTAGATTTTTTTGTCTTTTATTATTATCTTCTCTTCTTTTCTTCTACTTTCTTTTCATTTCTTTTCTTTTCTTTAATACTATTACTAGTGATAAATTACAAAATTTACACGACAAATTCATATTTTCCTGCTATTGTACAACAATATTTCAAGTTATGATCTGATTAATTAAGCGATAATCACTCACCAAACACAAGAACCTTGTTTCTTTATGGTGAGGAATAGCTATATTATATTTTTGTTACACTATATGAATCATGTCTTATTTATATACTCTCTGTAAAAAAAATAATTATCATATTAAATAAAAAAAAATAATAAAAAATTATTTGTAATGTATGACAAATACATTGCAGGAACTAAAATCGCTGGTTTACTTAATAAATATTTATTTTAAATAGTGCCATTTTTATGGGTCAAATAGACACACTCCAATGAGTGTGTCTTTCTGTTTCGAGTTTGACATAATACATTTATTTTTTTCTTGCTTCTAAATGGGTGATAACTTGCATATAAAATTATAATATTTTCAGAAAGTACCCGGAGCGCAGACGGTGAAGGCGTAATAATATTTAGAAAAAAATTCATTTAAAATTATTTTTCTTCTACAATAATTATATGGGTATCAAAAAACGCATATTGATCTAGCGGATGCGGGCGACTTAGTGAAAAATTGAGCAGTAAACTCTTTGGCTCTCTTTTGCAAGAAAAGGCTAATATTAAGAGCATTTTCTTTTCTTTAAATACTCAATAGACGGAGTGGTAGAGTAGGTATAGGGTAGATGTAGGGTAGATGTAGGGTAGATGTAGGGTAGGGGTAGGGTAGGAGTAGGGATAGGGGTAGGTGTACGAGTAGGGGAAGGGGTAGGGGCAGCCGATATGGGTATCAAACTGAGCGTCTCCACCTATGCAACCTGATTCTAGCAGTAAAAGCGAGAAAACGCTAAAATAAAACTAAATAGGGGTAGTGGTAGGGTAGGAGTAGGGGGAGGTGTAGGAGTAGGAGTAGGAGTAGGAAGAGGAGTATTAGTAGGAGTATGAGTAGAAGTAGGGGTAGGGGTAGATGTAGGGGTAGGAGTAGGAGGGTGAGTAGAAATATTTTGGAAATAATCCTTGCTTCATCCACATCATAACATATTTTAAATAAATACAAACCAATTGCAGGACTGCAATAGGCAAAACCTAGTAAATTATAAATCCCCTATATCGGAGCTAGTCCAAAATACTACGAGGGTTGTGGTATCAACTGAAGACCTCCTTCCTCATCATGTACATTAGTTCTACCGCTCGAGAACTCAGCACACCAGTTCCTAACATTACACTGGTTAATCACATCACCATAAATGGCCGTCAGACGACCATGAATTTCAACTGGGCACACCTTCTCCATGTTAAGAAAGCGAATAACAGAGTGCACTTCACATTTGGCGGGAGACGACAGCGGAGTATCCATCTCTAACAGCAGCCACAGCCAGATTGGGTAAACTACCGAGCCGAGCGACCACTCGTTGTGGAGGGAGAAGTACGCTTTAAACCTCGTATGTCTCGCTTGTGTAATATGCACATGCTCAAATGAGAGTTGGGATGTGCACCATCTGCTGAGTAGATTGTAAACCCCCGTGAAATATTGTACTCTTGATTATCGAAATTCCTTATGAAATATTATTTTATTTTGAACAAATTTCGGTAAAGGTCAGCATCATGATACTTTTTGGAATACTCTGGCGTGTGGAAAAATTAAATGTTTCAGCGGAGCGCTGTATTACAGGCCACTAGAGTACATATACAAACGAATGGTAATTTCTTGCTATATTCCACATGTCACAATTGTATGCAAAGAGTCAAATAACTAAACAATCCTTCACAAAATTGATAGAATTATTTAAAAATAAATGAAAAATTAACCTTGCTGCTGCAGCACTTGGGAGAGTTTCTCCTTCAGCTTCTGGAAGAGCACACTCACGCTGATATTTGGGGGTGGCGCGCTCATCTTCAGGTTCGACAGAATATCCTTCAGGTCTTTGGCGGTAGGCGTCTCATGCTGAGGGAGAGACAAACGTTACAGTATTTTAGTAAGGTATTTCCACAGTGCAAAATTATATAGAGATGCCTTAACACGCAAGGGGAAGAAACCAAAATTAGGGGAGCGAGGGGTGAGCTTAGGCATGTCACCATCATTTGATTTGCGACTAAATGCATCCCGATAGTCTGCAGGCAACTCGTATTGCACTGCAAAGTATTCGTATTTACGCTTCGAAAAGCAAATCTGCTAATGATCAAATCGTCCTTTTTACAATTGTGCAGAATTTATGGCAAATCTCTATCTTTCTCGTAGTTGTGATGACAGATTCCAAACTAACCCAAACCACCAATTTATGTAAAATAGCAAATAAGTAAAAAAGGTTCGGCGAGTATTTAATTTGACCCAAATGTTTTATAATTTGCTTACCGTAGTCAAAATCACATGAAAGAAACGTGAACGGCAGTGAATTAGTGTCACTAAAACTGTTAATGTATTATATAATTGAATAAACTTAAAATACAGTAAAATAATGCTTATCTGTATGGATACTTATTCTGCAGTCGTAAGTAAAAACACAGTATCTTCCTTAGGAGTCTCAAGGAAGATACTGTGTTTTTACTTACGACGGCAGTATTTTCTTCACCATTTCTATTTTTACAATGTTTGATTGCACAAGAAACTATAATAATTGTTTTATTTCTCAAAATCTTTGAATATCACTTGCTGCCGGTCAATACACGAATGATGACATAGTGTATTTGAGAAATGCGTGAACCCGCCTGGTGCCAAAAATTTGGATGTCACGTGTTTTGCCTCCAGCCATTAAAATGGTAGGCAAATTTGTTTAAATGGCAGGTCTATTCATTCTGACGTCAGTGGGTATTTGAATGGAAGGTGCTCGGAATATTAACGTTTGACATTTTCCATGTGAGATTGTATCATTTCAACCACTCATTCTTGTTCTACTGGCAACTCACTCAGTTGGACCAAGGCTGTATGAATGTTGTGAAGTTTGGGGGCAGAGCAGTAAACGCATTGGGTCCTACCATTTAGTCTGAGGTTTGAAAACCTCGGTCAATTAAAAACACACTTTTAGAAAATACAACTTTATACAATAATCAATGTAAAGCGCTGTCGGGGGGGGTACTTACTATATTATAAAGTTGATTAATTATTATTGAATAGATTTAGTACAAATTAGTATAATAAGTAAAGGAAAAAGGATAGTATGCAATGTAGATATGGGCAGATTCATTCACAGTAGAGAAAAAAATTTGTCTGATTCACTTAGTCTTGGGAAATTATGAATTTAATTAATTCCTATAATTCATAAAAAAATCTAATAATAATAAAATATAATAAATAAACCAAAACAGGGGAATTCTTTACATTTCAAATTGCGCTAGTGTTGGAAATAACAAACTAAAAATTAAATAAACACGAAAATATCAATCTAATGGCCGGTATTCTAACCATCCGATCGTAACGCTTGATACCCTTTTTAACAAAAATTTGGTCTACCGCTTGATTTCGCCATTTTATAAACATTCGTCAGATTACCCGACGATCGCTTATTCAAAACCATGCACAATTTTAATTAAAAAGACAATGTAATGTAATATGGAATTGAAATTAAAATTAAACACACTTTCGTACTTTGTTCCACTTATTTATTTTCACCATGACCGGTTTCATCCCACTACGGACATTTTCAGACTGGTAGTTGAAATTCTTATTTGATAATCTGGAAAACTCTGGAGTATACCAGGTGAACTGCTCGAACTGCCAGGCATATTACGTAGGACAAACAGGAAGAGCAGTATCAACCCGTATAAAAGAACATTTCACTAGTTGGGTTCATCAAAAGGGGGATTTATCGAAACAGTGAAGAAAATGGTTTTGGAAAATCGTCGAATCACTATTAGGGAAGTTGCAGAGGATGTTGGTATATCAATCGGCTCATGCCATGCAATTTTCTCGGATGTTTTGGGCATGAAACGTGTGGCAGCGAAGTTTGTTCCGAAATTGCTAAATTTCGAGCAAAAGCAACGTCGCATTAGTATCGCTTAGGAGTTGTTGAATGACGTCAACGACGATCCAGATTCGCTCAAAGGGTCATAACTGGTTATGAAACGTGAGTATATGGTTATGATGTCGAAACCAAGACCCAATCATCCCAATGGAAGCGACCAGAAGAGCCAAGACCGAAAAAAGCATGCCAAGTTCGATTAAATATGAAGATATTGCTCACTGTTTTCTTCGATTACAATGGCGTGGTGAATCACGAATTCTTGCCAACAGGTCGGACGGTTAATAAGGAATACTACAAGGAAGTTATGCAACGTTTGCGTGAAGCAATACGGCTCAAACGATCGGAATTGTGGAAAAACAAATCATGGATTTTGCATCACGATAATGCACCAGCTCACACATAAATGCTTGTTCGTGATTATTTGGCCAAAAACAACACCGTAATCATGCCTCAACCACCGTATTCACCAGATTTGGCTCCTTGCGACTTTTCCTATTCCCGAAACTGAAGAGACCAATGAAAGGAAAGCGTTTTGCCACATTTGATGGGCTTAAGTCAGAATCGAAGAACGAGCTGATGGCCATGCGAATCCAGAAGTGCTTCGAGGATTGGAAGAAGCGCTGGCATAAGTGCATTATATCTGAGGGGGATTACTTTGAAGGGGAGAAAATGGATATTGATGAATAAATACTTTTCGAAAAAAATTCGAAATTCACCTTTCCTTTTGAACAAACCTCGTAGATGGATAAAGATATTGTATAAGGGGTGTGAGTGAATCAAGGAGTGGAGCCAGGACAGGCATCATGTTTAGTTAGTTGATTGGCAACTTACGATTGTAACTTCCATGGCAGAACTATGCTCCTGGGGCTTATCGATGGCAACCATTCTGACTGCCATCAGCTCTGACAGGAGATAGTCCAGGAGAAGTAGTCTATCTGATTTCTTTTGCAGCCGTGAGGACAAGTGACCTAGAACATCAATTAAGAAAACATTATCATTAAATACGGGGAAACACGTTATAAATGTAAAAACCTCACAGAATAGAGAATTTTAATTATTTTCCAACTAAATCGGTTTTACCGATAATAAATAATTATTTTTAAAAACCCGTCCAAATTAGAATGGGATGGGAGTGAATAAAATCATAAAAATAAGTCATCACGATGTGGATTAACTGCAGTTTGAAAATGGCCTTGAATGCCGAAACAGCTGTCAGAACAATAAAAACTAAAAATACTTGCAGAGCTTAATAATAACTTTATTAAATTTGAGTTACATTAAATTAAAAAACGGAACAAATGCAATTACATATTTAAGTATTGTGTAAGATTGTAGGGGGCAGTTGATCCGGATCTGCGGAGAGGTGGGGGAGAGAAAACAAAACTTGTGTCAATCCCCTTACAAGAGGGAGACTCAGACTTTGAGCAAATTCCAATTTGCGCAGAATTAGGTCATGCAGGGCTCGGTACTCTGGGGGTGTTCCGAAAGGCCTTGTCCGTGTAATGCTGCGTGGGTCTGGGTCCCGGGTAGGCGAGGGCCAGAAATCAGAAAAGGCGAGTAGGCAGAAGTCAGCGAGGCAGAATGATCGAGGTAATAGTGTTGTCAGATCGGAGATTGTTGCTGGTCTGTTGTTGAATTGAATTATATGACCACTGAGGCGCCGTTTTGTGTGCTCAGACTCTGATCTGGGTGCGTCATCCCGTACTTTCTCGAGACCTAGTGCCGGGAGCGAGTAATCTGGCGACACGCCCCAACACTTCTCTCGTATTTATTTGGTCATTTCGAACATTTTATCACATGAAAACTTTATAGTATACATTTTTAGACTGGGGGCGAGCTGTCCGAAGCTGGCGAACAATCATATAATTTATTTTTCTTATGGTCCGACCCCCTTACAAATAAATAAAGGAATTATTTTGGTTTGTTATTAATTATGGTCACATTCAACACAAGTATGGAATATCATACATATCAGACAGACAAATCAATCTACCTACTCGGAAAGAGGAAGAAAAGCATTTGAATATAATATTACAATAAAGCGTTTGATCTCATTTGCATTTTCAAAATAATTAATTGTATTACTGATTCACATTCTTTGTTGAAACTCATCCAGTTTTCATCCAGTCCAACATTTCTCACCGTAGACTTGGAAACAATGAATTGCTTTTCCTTAATTAACATTTTACTAATTATGGGCACCATTCTCCACCATCCAGAATGTCAAGACTTGTTAACTCAAGCCAGGGCCTTGAGATTTTTGGTAGCAGTCTAAATGATTTTTGGGTTAGTTATCTCACCTGTGACCAAGCACAGATACGGGCAGCCCAGTTCCTTGAGGAAGGAGCTCAGCTCCAGAATGAAAGTGCTCGCATCGTCGGGGCTGGCAGTCTCGCAGACCGACTCCTCCAGCCGGCAGAGATTTCGTAGCTCCGTGGTGAGCACGTGCACCAGGGCGGTGAACTGCGTGGAGCGGGGGCCCAGGGACAACGCCGTCTCGAAGGCGTCAGGGACTGTGAGAGGGCCATCATAACTGTAATTAAAATGTATGTCGGAAATATTAGATAGAGTTGTGTGGTGGTCTATCCTATCTGCCTACCCCTGCGTGGCGGGTAGTTACTTAGATTAATAATATTGTTCTTCAGCACTTTTTATGAGAGTAGTTAATTTATTTTTGTATGCTTTAAAATGCCATTCTTTATGTCTTACAGTTTGATTTTACGAAATTTTGCCGAATTTCCCTTAGGAACATTTATTTTTTAATCATTTATAAAAATTGTTAATCTGTTTTCAAACATTTTACAGCACTCCTTGACGTTTTCATTTCAGAATATCCAACCACAATTCCGATGACAATTTATTTTTCATTATTTCGTTATTAATAATAGTTATTCCTTTATTATTATTAGCAGTTTGTCCGTTTTGTTGATTTGCCGCCTGAGGTGCTGTTGTATTATAATATAGCAGTCATGAAATGGTCGGTAATTAATAATAGTTATTCCTTTATTATTATTAGCAGTTTGTCCGTTTTGTTGATTTGCCGCCTGAGGTGCTGTTGTATTATAATATAGCAGTCATGAAATGGTCGGTAATTAATAATAGTTATTCCTTTATTATTATTAGCAGTTTGTCCGTTTTGTTGATTTGCCGCCTGAGGTGCTGTTGTATTATAATATAGCAGTCATGAAATGGTCGGTAATTAATAATAGTTATTCCTTTATTATTATTAGCAGTTTGTCCGTTTTGTTGATTTGCCGCCTGAGGTGCTGTTGTATTATAATATAGCAGTCATGAAATGGTCGGTAATTAATAATAGTTATTCCTTTATTATTATTAGCAGTTTGTCCGTTTTGTTGATTTGCCGCCTGAGGTGCTGTTGTATTATAATATAGCAGTCATGAAATGGTCGGTAATTAATAATAGTTATTCCTTTATTATTATTAGCAGTTTGTCCGTTTTGTTGATTTGCCGCCTGAGGTGCTGTTGTATTATAATATAGCAGTCATGAAATGGTCGGTAATTGCGGTTTTTATAATTCCCAATAAAGTATTCAATTGATCGTGCCGTCCAATTAATATTTTATTCATTCTTAAATTTCAATAACAAAAGTGAAAACTTAGGCACTCATCGCACTAGGACAGTACTGTGTTGAGATGATCGGCAATACAATTTAAGTGAAACGATGTATTATAAATTTTTTTTTTCAAATAACACCAAAGTTATTCACAATATAAACTGGTTGCGCCGGTTACGGTTCAACTTGGATAGCCTTATAGTTGATTTGCCCAATAATATGCTTCCTAATAAACCTACCCAATTGTAATCCATACCTAGTCCATCGACTATCTAATCTATCGTTTTACACCACCGCCGTAGTATTCGTTAGTGTGATCCGCTGCAGACATTTAATGTGTAATTTATGTTGAATATTTTTACTTATGTGCTCAAGTGCCACCACAAAGAAGAGTCTCGTGACGAAACAAGGGTAAAGGGTAAGTCGTTTGGATTCCATCCTTACCTTTCCCTATTTTACCCCTGCATATTTTTGAGCAAATCAATTGGTAATAATTTAAGTTGTTATAACGGAATTCAATGAACCAGCGCAACCATAAGCCACTATAAATCTACAGCAAATATTTAAATTGGGCCGTACATTTATAGATTACGATAGTAAAAATAATATAACCCAAATAACTATCATATAGTATCTGTGTTCAAATTAGCCACAATCATAGGATGACCATATTTTGTTGACGAGAAGTATTGAGTAAATAATAATAATATGTTAATAGGTAATCGGTAAATAATAATACATTAATAAAAATAAGTAATTATTAATAAGTAAATAATAACTAATTAACTAATTAACCATAACGCCGTTTCCCCGCAGGGGTAAGCAGAGAGGAAGGACCGCTAAACGACTCGATATTGGCATACACTTCTTGCTTCATTCACTTTCATACAACGTCTCATACATTCTCTTCTGTTATTCCGACTTCTGACATGGCCCGACTCAAGTATTCGATTCACTTGATCGTGCCATGTCTTCCTAGGGCATCCCCGACTTCTTCTTTCATTCTCTTTTACGCCATATGTTCTCCTTACACTCCTTTCTTCGTTCATTTGCTCTACATGCCCAAATTTTACATTTTTACGTTATTGCAACTCATCAGTTTAACTTTCCTTGCCGTAGACTCAGAAACAATGAATTGTTTTTCCTCAATAAACACTCTATTAATTATGGGTACCATTCTCCACTGTCCAGAATGCCGAGATTTTTTTTAACTCAAGCCAGGACCTTGAAATTTTTGGTACCAGTCTGAATGATTTTTGTAGGGCTTTACGAAATTAGTACTTGAAGATTATCATTTAGAATGTCTAAAATCATGGACTCTTGAATGTTCTCTCAACTGTATATTTTTTTCATCGCTTCATTCCTGTATTATATTTGTGCTGTTATATTTCTATGTCTCTTGTTTATTTCATTTCGTGTTATGTATTTTGTATAATTATACACGAAAATACAAAATATTGCGTATAAATTCATCTAAAACTTAGGGCCGTCTGTTTCAAAACCGTGAGCTAAATTTAAATTTTAACTGTCAGTTAAAGTAACTCGCGTGTCAAATAGGACAACGCGCTGTTTCAAGTATACATTTGCTAAAGTAATAGTTATTAGTGTGGCCAGTCGAGAAAGCAGAATATTCCTCTAAATTATGTGAAAAAACACGCCGCATCATTTTTTGGAGCGGCCACACCGACGGTTAAATTTGATATCTGGTGAAATAGAAATAACAGCTGTCAAAATATGCCGCGAGTTTTAGTTTGCGTCGTACTGGTATCTAAAAAATATTCTTATATGGCTGAATATATCAATGGTGCCGACAGCTTTGTTCCTACAAAAATATTCGTGTGAGCGTTTAAAAATAAATGGCTACTTATTATAGACGATATTACAGGAAAAAATTAGTCTTTCAGTAACTAATATCATATTGAATTTGTGGCATTGCGAATTTCGAGATCTTTCGACCTACGATATCGCGTCAAAAATCAGAATCGTCCCAAATAAGCATAATGTTATCTTGAATAGTTTTTGGGATATTATCCCGTGTTGAGCTTTCTCCACATGTAACCAAAAAAATTGCCTTTGTCCGTGAAAACCTGAAAACATGTATAATATATTATTATTTACGCCTGGTCGAAATGTTATCGCTTTTCGCTGAATACATATTACTGGATGAGGAATTCGTTGTCCCTGTCATCATCTCCTATAATATTATTCATGAAATAAATCGTAAGAAACGTTGAAGCGAGCGATTCCGTCTATAGAACTGTCAAATGTGTCAAAATGGCCGAGTAACTATCGGTTTTCGGAAAGTAAGTGCTAAAGTTAGCAGTGATGTAAAACAGGCACTTAAATTGATTGAAAAACGTATTTTGGTGAAATTTAACTTTAGCACGCCGTTTAACTCTTACATTTACTATAGCATGCATTGAAACAGACGGCCCTTAGTAAAGTTTGAAGTTTTTGTATGGATTTTTTAGAAACCCAAACTATGCCAGTTTGTATGTAATTGACATACTGTAATATATTTAAAATAGGTTATTAGGTTGTTAATTTGAGTTTAAAGAAAAAGAAGAAAAAAATTGAAGTGGAATTGTGTAATTTTACCAAAATTCTAACTAACCATCACGCCGTGTCTCTCCAGGAGTAGGCAGAGAGGTTGGTCCGCATTAGAACTCGGTATTGGCAATCAATCCTTACTTCATTCGCATTCATACATACTCTTCTGTTATTCTGACTCTGGACATGGCCCGAATCAATTCGTGAAATTATTATAAAATAGGGGTTTAATAGTTTTTAAAGTTATCGAGAGAATTAGTGAAATATTATTATTCATACAGTAGCTGTTGGTGGCTATAAATCGAATTTGGTAACTGTGCCATCGGGAATACCCCGAGGATCCTTATTGGAACCATTACTCTTTAACATTTATATTAATGGTGTTGGAAAACGTTTTTTTACTCCAGAACATTATAGGCAGATGTCATGAGCATATTTTATCCTGTTACGCGCACCAATGACTGTATCCTCATTCAAGAAGATTTAAATCATCTAAATGTTTATTGTGCACAACACAATCTTCAAATAAATGTAAAAAATACGGCGCCATCTGCTTCACCCGAAATAAAAATTCCATTTTTTTTACTGTACCCTTAATGGCACAATACTAATGAAAATGACGGAGGCCAAGGATTTGGGAGTGGTGTTAGACCAGAAGTTACTTTTTGGCTGCCATATCGAATCAATGGTTGCAAAAGATACTTGTCTTTATACTCAAAACCTGCAAACATTTAAAAAAGGTAAACACAATAAAAATTCTGTATTTTGCGTATGTACGCAGTTCTTATGCCTCTCAAGTCTGGAATCCCAGGTACATATAACATATAGAAAGGATTGAGAAATTACAAAAGCGTTTTCTACGATACCTTGATTTTCGGGACTATCGTTCTCACTTGAGTCATGCGGAGTCAGCCGCGTTTTTTAGGTGGAAGATATTGCTTGCGTCGTAATGGAGGACTTAGCCAGCCGAGGGATTGAACTCTCGACGCCTGGGTAAGACTCAAACACGATGGCAACTTAGCCACTGACCGGATCTCAATGTATTATTTGCTCTGTGGTCGGGTCCTAACACAAACTAATAGTTTTTCTCTTTTTTTTCAGAGTCCCGCTCAATTGAAGTTCACGATCAAACATGGACACCTTCAAGCCATCAGAAGAAGGTATCATCCCAAATATAGATTCCTTGAAATTCCGCGTTCTCAGGAAGATCTTGGAGAGAAGAGGGATTGTAGGGGGACTGCACATATCGGTACTGAAAAGGCAAGCTCAAGACTTCAACGCATCATACATCCGTCGCCTGCAACTCGGGGCAGACGTTACACGAGACGCGTCTACATGCAGAGACAGAGACAGCGACAGCAATCTGTTAGGGCAATTTGTTGTAGGGACTTCTGCCTCCTGTCTCCCTATATGGGAACCAACCAACGTCAATCTCGCCCCATGGAATAAGGAATACAATGAAAACACAAATGTTAGAGAATTCATTAAGCGTGTGGACGAACTAAGCATAGAAACAAACACTTCAGAAGAAATTATTTCGAGGTGTTTTTTAGATGTCATAGCAGGGAACGCCTTGTTTTGGTTTCGCTCATTAAAAGTAGGAGACCAGTCATGGTTAGAGCTCAAAAAGCTACTTATACAGAAGTTTGAGCCGCCAAAAGCCCAATACACTCTGAAAGCCCAAATATATACCAGTAAACAAGCCTCCGGGGAGACTGCTTTTGATTTCTTTTCAGAAATACGTCGCAATAACAGTTTCCTGAACTCACCGGTTCCGGAAGAGGAGCTACTGCCAATATTTAAGTATGGCCTGCTACCAAACTACGCCAGTTTACTAGCTGGTCAAGTAATCAGTTCCGCGGTACAATTGGAAGATCTCTGCAAACATTTTGAAACGTGCGAGAAGACATTGTTGCCTTCGCCTCCACAACTTAAACCCTCAGACAGTGCCGCTCTATCAAGATTCATAGACCCCAATTCTTCAATAAATGGTAACGCATCTAAAAAATCTGCGAGCCAATGCCACTTCTGCAAAATGGTTGGACTTAATCGTGAGTCTTGCGAATTACATAAAACATACCGACAAGGGAATATAAACAAACGCCCCCGACAGGACTCACCGAGCCGGTCACCCCATAGTAGGCCCTCTGCCAGAGTCCCTGCAGAAGTAGACTTTTCGGTACCTCCGCCGAAGATCATAAAGATAGAAATAGAATAAACTAGGACCGTATGCACCACTCGACCACCGCTCCATCGCTGTCAGATATCGAGACTAGACAGAGTGGCTGTTTAAAATGGTAAATTCTTAAGCGAAACTTGGAGTAGTCAGCAAGTTTCGCAATGCATAGAACCAGAAGCTGACCGTCCCCTCTCGCCATTTACCATAATTAGTTCCTTCTCAGACTTCCAAGATTCTGGAGCGACGGTAAATTGCTTTTAAAAAATTCTACTTGTATTAGAATTGCTGAAATTGTAAAGTTCCCATGTAATGTACAACTGTATTATATATATCATATTCGGTGACGCCGAGAGCTAATGCTTCATCTGTTTTACATTAAACGCCTTCTATTGGAAGCATTTTTACAACTATAAACAAGGAGCATTTTTTAAACATTTCCTCGATGCATATCCTATCTTCCTATCCACTATCCCCTATATCCAGCAAATTATGAAAGATATTATCCAAGCTGAAAAAACAGCACAGGTTGAACAAGACGATACGTATTGTAAGGTTCAGTTTGGAAGGTGGGTCTTTTCAACAAAAATATGGAGATATTACTCCCACCTTCCTCTCTGGATCAGTCTCCAAGAGACCTCTTATTGTCTGGATTCGGTGGGACGAGCATGGTAAATGTAGTTGACACATTGGGAGAATGAAATAAATGCCCTTTTGTATAGATAATATCTAATTAATATTAAATCCCAAAATTTGTAAAGGGTTAAGAGAGAAGAGGCGTCTAAAATGAGTTTTAGTGTTGACTTTTAACATTGGTTCAGCGTCGACATCCAACTGCCGGGATGACGCCCGTCGGCACGTATAGCTGCTCCAATTCCCTCCAAACGCTCCTCAATTCTGTCGATCCTCCACCGGAGGATTGCTGAGGGCCTTGTCCTAAGGAAGGCTGCGCTATATTGACCCGGCGACTTACTTTCAATATTTAAGATGCACCTCCTCTCCAAGAATGGGTAAAATTACGCCTGCTGGCATCCTTTCATGATGTACAGCAACAGAAAACAGAAACACAAAGCTTTAGCGATCGTGTGCAAAGAAAAACTCCGCGCCTGGCGGCTCCCGTCAATTAACGTCCGCCGCCATCTTGCCTGCCTTCTTTTCTTCTTCCATTACCTTCTTTCAACGATTACCGGTAGAGTTCTTGAACGTAGATATCGTATCACGTAAGGCTGCATCCACTCCTTTAAATAATTATGTTACGGTATCGTAAGCATACGACATAAAATGTCAAAGTCAAGATCCCTTTCTGTTGGTAGACTAAGACTGTCCGTTACATAGACGCAAACTCACAGCTTCACAAATCAGATTTTTTTTACGTACACGAAACATTATATAATTAAAAACTTTATATAATTAAAAATACACTTTGTATATACCACTTTACTTAAAATATATAAATATTTCTACATGTTTCGATAGCAATGCTATCATCTTCAGGAATAAATGAATACTGAGCATTTGCTATCGAAACATGTAGAAATATTTATATGTTTTAAGTAAAGTGGTATATACAAAGTGTATTTTCAATTATATAATTAATAATGATGCCACAAAGTTATCAAGCGGTTGAAGAAATTATAAATAACTTTTATTGAAAAATTGCCTTACTTGCAAAACTGTGAGCCTACATCCATACAAAATGCTGTAAGTGAGCAGATTTTTTTTGTTTAATGTAATGGAAATTTTAGAGTTATAGTATAAGTAAGCAAAAAGAAATAACAAAGATTTTATTACGTAATATTTCAACATCTAGATCGTTCAAAATAAAAACAAACTGGTCGCCGGAGACTGGTGGCGTCGCCGACGAATCAGCCTCTCTACCAACTCAATATCAACCTCTTTCAGTAGTAGAGAAGATACTCGAGTCACCGAGTATCGGATACTTGCATAGCCTGGTGTACGAAAGACCTAACGCTACTCGCCAAAATAATGTCCGTTTTTACTAATCCGCATTCAAACCTACAATTTGTAGCTACTTTTCTTATTAAAGATAGCATCAAAGTATTCTTACATCTAACGAATTTAGGCGTCAAGTCTGATGGGGTGGTTTTTATTGAACTGTGGGAGTTGTCTCAGGACTGTAATGTCAATTACTTCTAATCTTCTCTACCTCTCCTCTATACAGGTCTTTCAAATTATGGAAAATGTGCTAACCGAGGATATTCTGTAAACGTCGGTCACTTAATTTCCTTTTTTTAATTGTATACTATTAATTAAATACAATGGGAACTTGTACCATAGCCAAATAGCCAAATATGTACATTACAATTTAGTAAACCTTTATTATAATTTTAGACCTTAATTAAATTACGGGTACGCTGAATAAAATTTGATTTCATACTTTTTTTTTACTTAACGCGAACAATGTCCTTGCTTCTCCTTGGAAAGTATGCCAGGTTTGTATGTTGTTGTTTTTAATTTTAGTCACGATTCCGGATTCTCATCAATAAGACAACTTCTCAGTTTACTTTTGATAAAATTCATGCTTGAAAAATATTGTTCGCATGAATATGTAGAACCGAAAAGGAAAAGAACAGCAAACGCGAGTTTTTTTCAGCTGATCGTAAGAGTCAGGAATACTATTCCAGGCGTTGAACATTATCATGTCTTCCTTCTCCAGGTCTTTCAAAGCAGACAAGTTGTGTTGTGAACTAAGTTCACATTTGTTCTTCTCCAGTACTTCCAAATTAACACAAATACATTCAAATTTAGAGTTCCATATTTCCTTATTTTTTTAAATCCAGCAATTGTATTTCAAAGTTAACAATGTCAATGCCAAAAGGAGAAAATTTCAAATCTGTTATCGTAGCATTAAGAGGATTTTTGACGAATGTTCTAGGTGGCTCTGCTGTTTTTAAATTCCTGAAACCTGGTGAGAAATGCTTCCCTCATATTTCAAATTGTTGTTTTGAAAGAGTGTTTGTCAATAGAGGAATTATTTTCCTTGCGATGCCTCAGCAGGCTCGGAAAGTGAAACAACGTTTCTCTTTCAAAATCTTGAACAAAAGGGATAATTTGTTTTCGGTTGAAATAAAAGATCGAAAAAAATTGTTTCCTTTCCCTTGTAGTTTATGATTAAGCTGATTTAAATGAGAGATTGCCATGAAATAAAACTTTTGCATACCCTGATCGTCTGTTAGTTCTGGATAGTGAACACCCTTCTCAGGGAGAAATGCTTTGATTTCTGGTAATAGTGATGAGAAACGTTTTAAAGCGTTCCCTCTTGATAACCAACTTACCTTGTTATAAAGCAGAAGTTCAGCGTACTCAATCTCCAATCACTCTCCATTTCAACTAAAAAGATCTTTGAATTGGCGATGATTAAGAGCTTTAGCTAAAATGGAGTTGATAATCGTAATTACCAATTCCATAACTTTACAAATTTCTTCTGGAAATGTCTGCGCACGAAGCGCTTCTTGATAAATGATGCAACGCGAAGTAAGTATCTCGAGATTATTTTTTTCTTCCAAAATAGTAATAAACCCTTTTCTTACTCCGGTCATACTTTTGGCCCCGTTTGTTAAAATCGACACATTTTTATCGAGAGGAATATGATATGATATATATTCTCCACGTGTTTGACCTTTGAGTGGCAATAATCCTAAAAGTTCTTCTTTAGGACCTGTATGAGAAATAAATCTTACGAAAAGCGAAACTTGCGCTGTATCATTTATGTCCCAAGACTCGTCGACTGCTATTGATAAAGCCGAAACCAATTTCAGATTTTCGATTTGCTGGATGGCTATATTCGAAGACATTTTAATTGTACTATATTTCATTGTTTTGGCAGACAATGCTAACTCTTTAATTATAGAATATCTGATTTATTCTTGAAATCCCGAAATATCTCTTCAGATGTATTTATAGAACGACTTTTTGTATGTATTCACCGTCTGTATACGATTTCTCTCTCAGCAATCTCTCGACTAACAATACAACTTGCCATATTAATATTGTTAGAAAATTGCAGACAGTTATTAAATACAGAAGTGAAGTGAAGAAAACGACTCTTGACTCTTCTGAAGATCCTCAACTGCTTTCTTCCTTGCATCACCGACAGGATATTTAGTGCTAAATGACACGTGTTTAACTGTAAAGTTTCTCTCCAAATTTCATATCTTATTATGCGCGAATTGTTCCTTACAAATAAGAGTTGTCGGATGGTCATTTAAGTTTCGAATAAACGCGAAAGTCTTGGTTCACTCAATTCTAAATTCACGGTTTTCATCTTTCGTTTTTCTTTGCTTCTTTTGGTAGACATGTCAAATAGGGCACCTATAAAAAATTTCCAAATTGTTTTTTTTTTTTCAAAAGCCACACAATACAAAATTATTGTAATTTTTAAATTGTAGAAAAAAATACCTGTTGGATGTGCAGCTGGATGAAGAATACAACAACTTTATTATTCAGAAATATACGTTTGTAACGCGCGAGCGACTCACAGACACAATAAGCTCCGACCACTATAGACAAGACTTTGCGCCTGCTCATGAATATTTGTGCCAGAGCCGCACTTACGGGGCCAAAGAGCCGCATGCGGCTCGGAAGCCGTACTTTGCCGACCACTGCTCTAAGCCATTGCAAGTAGCTTGTCAGCAGGAGTTTACTTTAACAATATTATATAATAATATCTTTATTGTAATTAATTAATAATACTACCTTAAGTTTGACCACACAGCTCAGAGATGTCTCGGCAGGACCTATTTGCCCCCATTGCACTAAGGAACACATACTTTCCAAATATGAAAACAGAGAACAAATTCCAATTTGCAACAATTGCTGTGTACTAAACAAAAGGTTTGATATGAACTATTCCACCAAACATCGGGTTAACTAACTAGGTTTAGGTTCTGCCCCAGGATTTGATAGAATTACAATTAACTAACTAACTAACTAACCATCACGCCGTTTCCCCGCAGGGGCAGGCAGAGAGGACGGACTGCCAAACAAATCGATATTGGCATACAGTACTTGCTTTATTCACATTCATACAACGCCTCATATATTCTCTTCTGTTTTTCAGCGCCCTTGAGGTGATTTTTCACAAAAACGGCGCTATAAAAATCATCCGATTATTATTATTCCGACTTCTGACATGGCCCGACTCGAGTATTTGATTAACCCGATCGTGCCATGTCTTCCTCGGGCGTCCCCGGCTTCTTCTTCCATTCACATTCGCGTCATATATTCTCCTTATACTCCTTTCTTCGTTCAGTCGCTCTACATGCCCAAACCATCTAAGCGTCCCTTTCTTAATCTTGCTCACTACGCTTACATCAGCCTTGCATTTTTTACGAATCTCAACATTTTTCACACGATCATACATGGTTTTACCGCACATTCGTCTCAGAGATCTCATTTCTACAGCATTCAGTCTACGTTCATCCTCTGCCAGTTCTATGCCTCACTGCCATACATCAGGGTTGGTATCAGCACTCTATTGTGGACTGCTAGCTTTGCTTCTTTGGACAACTTTTTGTTTGCGCCAACCGCGTTCAGTCCCCCGATAATGGAGTTTCTTGCACTCACCCATCTTTCAATATCCCTATCTGTCTTTCCATCTCTCGTAAACATGCTTCCCAAATACACAAACTCATTGACCTGCTCCAAGTATTCATAATTCACAACTATATTGCATACTGTTTTCGTAATCTCTCTTTCAAACACCACGACTTTAGACTTACTTCCATTCATAATTAGCTCATTGTTCATACATATTCTGTATAAGAATTGTATTCACTAAATACTTGGACAACAACTTCCATAAATACAAATACAATAAATTACAATTTAATATATCCGCAAGGTATCAGCATAACATTAAAATCCCACAACTCAACACTAAGCATACGCAAAACACATACCTATCTAGGAATAACTTTTTTTAACAATCTTCCTTTTAATCTTAAAATTATAGAAAATATCCACGCATTCCGAGATAAATTAAAAAATTACCTCAAACTACTGTAACAGTCTTTTGTTTGTTATTATTATTAGATTTTGTCTTTATATTTTTCTTTTCTTTAATGCTATTACTATTTATAATTTACTAATTTTACACGGCTAATTCGTATTTTCCTGCTATTACACAACAGTGTTTTAAAATCTAATTATTTAAGCGAAAATCCCTCAATAAACACAAGAACCTTGTTTCTGTTTGGTGAGGAACAGCTGTATTATGTTTTGGTTATAATATATGAATCACGTTTTATCTATATACCATACTTACTGAATACAAAATTACATTAGATAAAAAAAATATAGAATCATACAAATGTAGCGCGATAACAGAACAATGTAAGTGCACGCATGTTGTTATCAATGTGCCACAAGTTATAAAAAACAGTTTTGTTATAGAGATACTAGACTCCATTTACATCATAACGATTTAAATAATATTATAAAAAATATTAAAATATCAGCAAGAATTAAACAAATTGAGAAATAAAAAAACAGTCTTGAAGCCTAATATTTGAATATTGCTTTAACCTTTAAACCTTATCTAGCGAATAAAATAATCTTTTTCCTTTGAGGGGAACTTAACTTGATCTCGAAGATCGAAGAATTATTTCCGATTTGGTATTTATGTTAAAATTGTAAATGGTATTATAGACAGCAGAGATTTAATTAACCTCAGTCAATTTCATATAGCTACGAGAGCAAGTCGTTCCAAAATCCTGTTTAAATGTAACAACACCAATACAGCATTACAAACACTCATTTGTACCTATATTACACGAAATTAGTAATAGATATGGAGATGTGGCAGATCTATTTAACTGCACATTAGGTAAGTACAAGAAGGTTATACTATCATATCATTTCAATCAATATTAATATAATTAATTAATTAAAAAACATTTTGTTTACACCACTTTATAAATATACTCGTACATGAACATGTACATGTTTCGACAGCATTACTGTATATATATAGTATTCGTATATATACACGAATATATGAATACTATATATAATAATATAATATATATATAACTATGTAAATGATTATGTATATTTATAAAGTGGTGTTAACAAATTATATATTTTAATTAATTAATTAATAATGACGCAACAAAGTGAATACCAATCGTTTGAAGAAATTATAATATTAATATATAAGTTAAGTGTACTAATTATTTTATATGTACGGATATCTTTAATTTGTTATATCCTTCATCAACTGTTATTGTTTATATACTCTCTGATGTCATTGTACGACCTAATGCCACATTTAATAATTTCCTTTTAACATTATTTGTGATATATTCTATGAATTATTTTTGATGGTATATTTATACCGTTGATATTAAATAAATAAATTATATAGGCATTGATTAATACAATACTAATGAAGAGTTAATTGTGTAAGGGATACTTCACTGCTGTTTTTACTATAAGTCTTTCCTAGAAGCGTGTTAAATGCATATTAGATTATTTTTATAAACAATAATCATTAGCTTGAAACATCATCCAAATTGAAAAAACCTTCCGAGCAAAGATAAATGTCGCCGGCAGGACTCGAACCCACACCCTTCTAATATCCGGTCAGATGCTCTACCATTGAGCTACGTCGGCTTATCGCAAACCCGCCAAGTTAATCAATATATACTAGTGTTTCATTCAATAATTACGGTTTTTTATTATATTTCACCTGTAAACAACCAACTTTATTAATATGAGGAAGGCTTGTAAAATCCCTCAATAGGTGGCGTCGAGACAAATCATGTCTTCATTTTAAAACATTTTTCACCAATAAAATGAAGACATAATTTGTCTCGACGCCACCTATTGAGGGATTTTACAAGCCTTCCTCATATTAATAAAGTTGGTTGTTTACAGGTGAAATATAATAAAAAACCGTAATTATTGAATGAAACACTAGTATATATTGATTAACTTGGCGGGTTTGCGATAAGCCGACGTAGCTCAATGGTAGAGCATCTGAGGCGACATTTATCTTTGCTCGGAAGGTTTTTTCAATTTGGATGAGTGTTTCAAGCTAATAATTATTTTTTATAAAAATAATTGTTACCCTCTGCGCTATGCACAAAAATCTTGTCTTAAAAACTTTAGTTTATCAATTAATGCATATTAGATTAATTACACCATGAGCTTAAGTTAAGTAACTAGACCAATACGATATTTATCATGCTTTGAAAACATGCTGTCATGTTGTGATACCATAATGAATTTGCGAAATAAACCATATTTATGTGTCATACGTTTCCCGACTATGCAGCGGTGCCGAAGGAATCAATGACGCTAGTTTCTCAGAGCATCTTTCTTTAAAATACCGATATAATAAAGACAGCATTCCAACCTGACGTCTCTGCTCCAAAGATTGCAGTCTATTTGTTAGGATAGGTGAATCTATCAAACGATCCGCCCGTTTCTGCACAGAGTCAAGGGGTTTTTTCAGATATTTTAGGGCTCTCGACTAGAGGTGGCTGCCAAATTCTACAGTTTCTAAATGATAAAGCTGAGGATCCGGCATCGGGATGTACTCCATGTCTTACGGGGCTCGATGTTAATAAAGCTAGTGGGCCTGACGGAATACCTGCCCTGGTAATGCAGGGGTGTGCTGAAGAAATTGCTCCAATTTTGACAAAGCTCTTTAAAATGTCCCTGAAATGGAGCTCTGTGACCTCTGGTTGGAAAAACGCGGTCATTCATCCTATACCTAAGCAAAGTGACCGCTCCAACCCGGCCAAGTACCGTCTCATACCAAAAAAATAAAATTCAAAGATTTGACATACTTGGTAACGAGTATTTATAGTTCAATTGATGTTTGCCGTTACAACACAGCGCCCACACAAAAAATCTATTAATTTGATTGCATTATTAGACTTATTCAGTTTTTTCATGTGCACCTTTTTCATCGTTATATTTTTTTTATTTTATTTTCTATAAAACAACCAATCGAACCTAATAACGGTTTGCTGTATTGTAAACTCGCTTTACAATTGTTCATATTTTACAAGGTCATAATAATTATAAACCTATTACCCAATCATTGCGCTGTAACTGCCTACGTTCTTCTTTTTCGCATGTGTTATTATGTTATGTACTAATCACTTGTTAAACGGTTTTGTATAACCTGCTGTTGTAATGTAACCACAGATAAAACTGTAACTACATACTTATATTGTACCTACTTACTGCTTTTAACCTTTTATTTTATCTATTATGTAATTATATTCCGTTGTATAAGAAACTGAGATAAATATATCTACATGTAAAACCCACTAAGGCGTCAATAAATAAATAAAGTGTAACATTTTTTTTTGTTTTTCATATGAAGCGGTAACTTGGTGATGTGACATTATAATTTAAAAAAGAAAACAATAACTTTGTTTAGATCACTTTTATATGGTATATGTCAAGGGTGGTAGGGGAGCAGGTACCGGCCCGTGAATGGCGTGTAATTTGTTTAGTGTGAATATTTTAAGGATTGGGCTTTTATTTAAATTTATTTGATTATTTATGAGTATACTATTAGTGTTTTTGGCATTCCTTATTTCTAATGCTTCTAAATTATTTAGTCTAATGCCTATTCCATTTTTATGCACTAAACCAGTGCCTGTATCTTTATTTAATGTGTGGTCTGTTTCTAAGAGGTAGTTGGCAATTTCCGAGAACCCGCTACCTGCTTCCCTTCCATCCTTGGCCCTTCACCTGCCTGTTTTTTATCAATCTATAATACATGTGTGTCTTAGTTCATAGTTTAGTGATATACTGCCCCGAAGAAGCTACGGTAGTGGCGAAACCCGGTCGGCAAAAGTATATACCAAATAAAAGTGATGTAAACAAAGTTATTGTTTTATTTTTTAAATTAAAGTGTAACAACTTGAGATCAAATATGCTATCTCATTCAGCAGAGCTGATTCGGCTAAGAGTCTTAATGTAAGCGCTTTTGGTATAAGAGAGGGAGACGAAGATACATACGCAGACTGTGCCGGAGACCGAGGTGTTGATAGCAGGTAGGAAACTGTTCTTACCTGTAAAGAAAGAAAATTAAATCATTAATTAAATTTTCCAGATGATACATGGTGGTAAAAGTTCTAAGATTCTCAAAGTATAGTAGACTCTCCACATTTCTAAATGGGAATACAGCAAGTGGTAGGAATGCACGGATTTAGGTTATGTTTACACGTACGGATGGTATAAAGATGAAAAATAGACAACGGTTTTTAAAAATATCTACGTCTAAACGAAAAAGACTGATTTCACTTCTTTGTCATTCCGCTAAGTTTTCCGGACGTATCTGGTCCGTACAAGAAATTCAGTTGTTAATTGTTTTATTGAGTGAGGTGTTTTTGTGTTCATCGTATCTATATTTTCCAGAAATTATCACATGACACACATTTTCGTAATTACATAAAATTGACACCAACATCAATTTCTTTAAATTGAACTTCTTGGATGATTGCTTCTGAATATGAACTGCTTTGAAACACTCGATTCGATTTAAAGATAAAAAGAGTGATTAAGTCTAAATAGATTTTCATGATAGAGAAGGGGCGGTTGGTTCCAGCACAAAGAGCACAATGACACTAGTACCTACACTCCCCAAGCTGCTTCAGCAGGTAAATACCATATCGCAGAAACTGTTTGCCAGCGGCAACATCATATTGGATATGACATACGCTATGTAAACACATACTTACATTATTAACCTGCCGAGGGTTAGATGGGGGAAATTTCCGAAAAACGGATATAAGTTGCCTTAAAACAATGTACGTACAATGCAAATAATGCATTCACTTAAGTTTTTAATCCAGCAGAACTGGGTGGATGGTGGAAACGGAATCTGCCATATTACTTATTCATTTATTTATTTGTAAGAAACAAACAGCGTTTACTACATATAAAAGGAAGTTTAACAAAAAGTAAGCCAACAAAGTTTTTGGTGCTACCAGTGGTTGAGGACAGATGTTTTATTAGAAAAAACAGAATAAGAAAAAAGGGGGGAGAGGAAGAGGAAGATAGGATCGGGACAGGAGATACTCTCGATACATTTTATACTCGTACATCAATTTATGGTCGTACGTAATACTTTGGTTCGATATTTTGAAAGGGTATTGTAAAGAATGTCGATATTGTGAAATTGTGCGTTATATTGCGCACAAATACGGTGAATCTGAGAATTTATCCTGAGATTGGTCCTGCATGCGGGCAAATAAAAAAAAAAATCGGTTTGTCGGGTTGATCTTGATGGTATGTAAATGTTTATGAAGTAAATTATTATTATTAAAATAAATTACATGAGATATACACATTATTACCTACAAAAATAAAAATGAGTAGGTAATATTAAAAAAGTAAAATAAGAATAATAAATAATTTATACATAAAAAAATAATACGTTGATAATTAAACTAATATTCAAATGAAAGAAAGAAAATGCAAAAAATAATAGTTAATAATAACATAAAATAAATTAAATTATATTAAGGGATCGTCAGGGAGGTAGCCGCATCATCTGCATCCATCGCTCCTTGAGTGGAGAGCTGAGCCGCTCGGATGTAGCCACGACCATGGCGTTTGTTAACGTCCGTGTCCTGCCCCAGAAGCTGGCTAGTCGGTGCTAGTAAGAATGAGAGAACCCTCCCTTGAGTAAACATCGCAGAGGCTCTGCAGAACCTTGGAAGTTGCCTGTATGCATTGTTGTAGCACACCCTCAGTTTATCCCCTTGCGCTGCAGAATATTCTGTTCACAGCTCACATGTGTATAGGGCAGTTCAGTTTCCTGACAGTCGCTACCGCTACGGTGGTAGAACCGCCTTGAGAGCATTCCGGGGCATATATTAATGTCTCTTCTCTGTCGTTCCATATCGTTCGTGGATTATTTATAAGGATATGTCCCAGTTACTTAACCCGTGAGGTCACAAGCAATAATACACATTTTCGACAAACATCAAAGGGTAAACAAATATACACAAAAAATATTATGTTCATATCTAGAATCTAGAACTACCCCTCGAAGAAAATATGAAAATCTACTACGAATTTACATAATTATTTTATTTATGTAAATTGAATGTTGAATAGATAAACGAAAATTTTGCATAAATTTCCCGTTTTCTAATACGTCTACCAAAATACAGGCTTCTAGGTCTGCCGGGTAAGGCGTTAGAACTGTAACTATTAAGGGCCAGCACTAAAAAATGGTCCTACACATCATTTTGCGGGTTGCTAACTTACGCAATACCACACATAAGTTATCTTCAATATCTATATGGGTATTTAGGAAAATACATAAGATCTAAAAGACAAAAATCTTCAATCTGTAACCTTTAAATTCTATGAAATACATCTCAAAATATATGACAATAGGTGCAGTTTGAAAACCAGTGGAAGCAATTGTGAACGTTTTATCTAATATTACTTATTTATCTATTTATTTATTTGATTATTCACCGTCTGGGCTTTTACATGGATTTTAGAACACAATATAAAGAGCTATCAATAAATTCAAGTACATAGAAATTCTATGCCATAAAGTAATGAACAATCTATTTCAAACGTTTAACAGTGACACTAAATAGAAAACCAAAACAATATTATAACACAAAGCATTAACTCTACATTATCCGACCTACAATACTACATATTGTAGGATTCATCATAGTCCTGGTATAGATAACGTTTTACTGTATAAATGGAGTCAGCAAATACATTAACAACACCTCCAAACATGTTTACAGTACGAATTTCAAATAGAATTTAAAAGATTACAGTTTGAAAATAATTGTTTCTTGACACCTTATGCATTTTCCAATTAATCGTATAAAATTTACAGATAAATCATTCCCAGTATTTCTTGAGTTAGCAAGTTGCAAAGTGTGTATTTTTGGGTGCTGACCGTTAACACTAAAGTTCTCATTCTATTGAAATATAATAATTAACGTTGTTAGTATACAGGCAGGTACGGTAACTATTTCAGTCGGTAATACAGAAACATCTCGTTATTAAATTCTCCAACACAAGTTGTGGCACGTTCACGGGGTGCATTGCGAAACGGAGCATGTCTCTAAAGTTAAGAGACATTCTCTCAACTTAATAGTACTTTACATTAATGTTGATGATCGTATTATTAGATGCTCGATAATACCTTATAGAATTATATGATAAATTGTGGTGATTTATAACTCATTTTAAAGCTTTAGCAGTTAGTTCTACTTTCATTTGAATGAACAGGTCTCTAAGAGCGTGTCTCACTTAAAATCACATCATGTTTTTTTATAAAAAAATAAAATAAACTTTCATTCATACACAAACATTTAAAAAAAAACATACCTACCTTCAGAATATAAAATCTGAAAAAGATAATCGAAGATGCTTAATTTTTATCACAGAAAAGGGAATCAAAATGACATTACGAATATTCCAAAAATTTAAAACTGCTTTTGGACGAAGGAATTATAAATATCTCTCCACTAAGCTATATAATTCACTTCCGCCGTAAAAAAATAAATGATTGCAAAAATCAAATAAAAACCTGGCTCAAAGAATCAGCATCTTGAAAAGAACTTCGTGGCAACTTAAGAAAATCAGTTTTTAAATAAAACCTAAGTCGCTTCAGCACAGGAATCCCTAGTGAGGAGTACTAAGAAAACATTAGAACTGTAAAAATATGTATAATAAATAATTATAAAAGTAAATAATAATAAATAAGAAAGTTCTAAAAACAAAGCGACGAAAAATTAAAAAGAAAAATCATAAATAACAATAATAAAAATACCGCCTGATCGACTAGCTAATATCCATTTTTTTAAGTACGTAAAGTAATGTTAGCAATAATTGGAAAACGAAAACCGCAAATTTTTATTCGCTCTAGATAGAGGATAAAAATCTGAAAATTATGAATTTTTAAAATATACTTAAGGTACGAAAGGGTTAACAGTTGAAAACATATGAGTTAATGTTCATGTGGGAGATTTATCAAGTCGAAGGCAGCCGCTGGAAAACGGGTCCCTGCGGTTCAACAATACGTCGTAAGAAAAGCCATACATTACGGTTTACAGCGGGTTCCCTCACGAGGGGGAAAAGTGTACAAATACATTATTTCTCCTACGTCAGAGATAGTAATTTGTCTCACAAATATTAAAAAAAAAATCAGTTGGCGTAGTTACTGTACAGAGCTTGTAGATATTTTAATAGTGCACACCCGCTGATCCTGTACAAATCACAAGTGCGCCACACTGTAGAATTTACGAGCCACCGCTGGTCGGGAACCCTAATTTTGATGTTTGATAATTCGCCTATCTTAACAAACGGATTGGAATCTTTGGAGCACAGACATCAGGGAATGCCGTCCCTGTTCTATCGGTATTTTAATGGAAGATGGTCTGAGGAACTAGCGGCATTGATCCCTTCGGCACTGTTGCACAGTCGGGAAACACGCCAAACGCGTGCCCAACATTTCTACTCAGTTGACATTTGCCACGTGAGAACGTGTTGTTCTATGACTCGTTCTTGTGTTCAACACTTCGGTTGTGGAATGATTTGACGGTCTCTGTGTTTCCTGTGTCTCTTCAAGACCCAGATTCACTCCTTCCCATCCTCTAAAATACCCTCCACACAGCATCCCCAAGGATGATATAGGTCCTTAAAGACTGTTTTAAGCGCTATTTGTCCGCCCAGTGTAGTGTCAAGTGGAAAATTCTCAGACTGTGAAGTCCTTGTATGCGTGTTTGAATCCCTTTGCAGGCGACCTAATAATGTTCAACAAGCGAATGTGAACTGAACGATGAGAGAGGAATAAAAGCAGATGGTATAATATCGTGGAAAGAGATTTATGAGGAAAAGACGTATGGAAGAAGGAAACAATGAGAAAATGAAGATAAATGGAGAAAAACAAACCTATTCTATACTATTTTCATATTAAATTATAAAAGCCAGTAGCAAGAGAAACCTATGTTCATCATTAATCATAAATAACATTATATGGATAATGTACGGCACGATATTGCCACAAAACTCTCTAGCTCTTGAAATATTTGATAAACTAATGGAAATTTAAAACAATACGGAGACTGGCCCCTGATAGATTCTTTAGAAGTTTTAATCTCAAACTTCATTGGCGGAGTTATTTTTCAAATCGTTCGATTTGACTCGCATTCTTCCATATCTCGCCCTGCAATAGAGTATATTATGGCGTGAACCGCGTTTGTGAAACCAATCATTATTTCTAATTATTTGAATTTGATGAAAACTTTTGAACACAATTGTAAAAAGAAGAAAATAAATTAAAGAAAAAACAGTAAAATAATATATAATTATTTTTACGTATATTTATAAATAATTTATTACATAATGTATTATATATGTTGTTATAGAGATGAACAATCCAGTGCTGATACGCTCTTTAATGATTTGCCACACGCCTCCAGTCTCCCCAGGGCAAGTCATTCCGTGACTGGGACCTTTGATCTGGGTCGTACGGTACTTTGTGGGTGGCTAGCTTATCAAGGGGGGACCATGAGACTGTCCAGCGCATATGGATATTGGATATAAAAAAAGATATTTTATGGTTATTGAGATTATTTTTTCTTAAATTACATGAATGGCGAGACAATTTCCAGAGTGTAGGGACATAATAGAGATGTTACCGAGAATGACAATGTACCTTAATGATAAACCTGGGCGTATTATGAATATAGTTATTTCCTGAAGTTATCTTATTGATTAGACATATCTAACTGGAAGCTATTGGCTCATTCAATCTATATTGTATCGCTTGTATTGAAGAATAGGTAGCGGAGATGGTTTCTTACAAAATGGAGACGGGCTGTCATAGGGTGGAGCCGGAAGCCGATAGCTCCTTGGCTCGGGCGGGAGACAGTGTGGGCAGCGTGGGCGGGTGCTCGGTCATCTGGCTGCTGGTGGTGATTATGATGACGCAGTAGGCGGTCAGGGATTCTGGTTCTAGACTCCATCCTGGCCTCTTACGAACCTACCTACCCTCTCTCCCAAACACAGTTTTCATAAGGGATTATCCATGACGACTGGCACAATGCCACCTGGGAAGGGTGGTGGGGACAAGAATCCCCTGGCACTGTTTCAGAGGGACTGCCCCGGTGTCCTAGCGACGGTTTATTCTAAGTATTCTCATTTTTTTTATGTGAGTATTCCGCCTCATCCTACTTGATTATCTGAGGTCTCATCTTTGGCTTGTGTTGACTAGGGAGCGGACTTGAACTTGTGATCTGTGGAGGGTTCCACTCTCAGAATCATTTGTGTATCAGGCAACTAAACTCTGCAGCCCACCTTGACCAGATGTCACAAATTGATAAGGGTTAAAAAAACGTCAAAGAGTTAAACTAGTGGCCTTATTTGGCGCGTTTGGTATCAGACTCAGCTTTAACGAGAATGGAACTTGGGATCTCGCGGGCTGAAACCGTCGTAGAGTCTGCCGACAGCCGTCTACCCTTGCCGGAGAAATCCTCTTCTCCGCGTGGCTCCGTTGCGGCCTCGAGTTGCCGTATTCTCTTGGAGTGGACATAATAAAATTTCCTCGTCATTTCCATTATATGAATACAATAGTATATAGTGCAATATATTTGCGTGACGTTTGAGAGTGGTAGATACTTTCAGTATCGCTCTGGTAACAGACCGCCATTCAGAATCGAAACGTTGTTTGAAATGGCTTTTGTCATGTTTAATTACCAGATCTGAATAGCCAGGTAACTCCCCACCTTTTTCTTTCCACCTCTTTCCCTTCCCACTACCTCCAACCTCACAACATACCCCATTTAGGGATGTCAAAGTATCACTTTCTCCAGATGGTTAGGAGCAGTTGGGACTAATAAATAAGAAAAAAAAGCTTGCGTAAAAACACTCGTTAGTATTAATCATGATAGGAAGTCGTTGACACGAGCAGACAATTAATGAGAAAATCGCATGAAAATGTCAACATGTAAAACTAAAATAGTGAGATTTCAAGAAATTAAAACATAATTAAAAAAGGGATACACTACTGAGCAACTTTTAAGCCGAAATTTTGCCTCAACACTGTTCAAATATACAAATTCGCTCTTCCCAACGAAATTCTCGATCAAATTTATGATCAATTTAGGATATCGATTCTTGTGGGTTAAGTTCCCTCCAATAGAAGACTAGTTATAAAAAGTGTCAACAGGGTGAACAAAAGTCACCGAAATGTCAAATGTCATTATTAGTTTACAATCTATTTTACGCGATTCAAATATTGAATGACAAAGATTTATTTCCGTTTTCGAATGTCAAAACATTTTTTTTGTGTATTTCAAATAAACATGAAGAGAACCAAACTTATTTTACTAATTGTTTTTTCATTAATCGAGAAACGTCAAATGTCAAATGTACAAAACGAACAATGTGCTTTGCGGCATTAACAAAAATCAAAATAACACTTTATTCTCAACATATTTTTAACACATACGTTTGTGAAGGATAAAATGTTGGTTTATGTATTAGTTTTTAAAACAAATTATATTTATTGATAATACATACAATATTAACTCATCTGTGTTAATTTTACAATGACATTATTTACTTTGAATTCACTTTATTGTCTAAAAAGTGGGCGGCTACTCTTTTATTGTCTATGAAATTGGGCGAAAACTATGTTATAGTGGGCGAGCACCTCCATAGACAATTTAGAACAAAAAATTCTTGGAAACAGACAAACAGAGCGAAAACTTAATAAAACACTTGACTGATAGGTGGCTCAGACTGATCATTCGAAAAGTTGGGAAAAATAGCCGTAAGTGTTAAAAATATTGTGTAGTGATACATTCTTCGATGTTCGCGTAAAAGATACTTTGATCCTTTCCTTTTTTTTCAGAAGAACAAACATTCTCAAATTAAGAATAACCTGAAAATACTTGAAAATTTGCTACTACCATCACAGTAAGCGGAAGATGTTGCATGTATCGTGATGGAGGACTTAACCAGCCGAGGAATAGAACTCACGACGCCTGGTTAGGACCCAGACGCAATACCAACTCAGCCACTGACCAGTTATTTGAATTTACAAAATATTTTTTTTTATATTATTGACTAACATTCTTTGTTGCAACTCTTCCAGTTCAATATTCTTTGTCGAAGACTCAGAAACAGTGAATTGTTTTTCCTCAATCAACACTACTAAATATGGGTATCATTCTCCACTTTCCAAAATGTCGACTTTTTAACTCATGTCAGCTCCTTAAAATATTTGGTGGCAGTCTTTAAATTTCCCCACCTCCCCCTTCCCCTTCCTCTTCTCCTACCCCTCCCCAATACCTTCCGCCTCACAACATTCCCCAATTGGGAATGCCATAGTCTCACTGGCTCCAGATGGTTGGGAGCAGTTGGGACTCTTGTGCGGTATTCATGTAAAAAAAAAAAACCTCAACGATTATCATTTAGAAGCACTAAAATCATGGACTGTACTTCAACGTTGTTCAGGTTTTTACGTAAATGTTCGCTGAAATGTATATTTTTATAATTGCCTCATTCATGTATTATGTATGTGCTGTTCTTTATCTGCAGCTCTTTTTTATCTCAATTCGTGTTATTTATTTTTGGTAATTAGGCATTGGTCAACAATAAAATAAGAAAATTAAAAAAAGTGATCCCGTAATAATGAAACATTAAATCAATCATTTAAAAAAGGATACACTTAAGTGGTACTAAATCTGTGTTTCCCGCAGAGGTTAATTTATTTCTTTAATTTTCTAACATCTGTAGTATTGATCTTCATATTTGATTCTACTTTTTTTTTGTAATTTTTTAAATAGTTCTAAAATGCGTTCGAGTGCTGAAACAGCTGTTCAAATAATCACAAACTACGATACTTGCAGAACTTAATAATGTTAGCAATAATTAGTTAGTAATAATTAATGGTTTAATCAAACTGCTCAGCATCAGAATCAGAATGAGCTGCGTTCGAACCCATTTTATTTATTTTTTTTGAATTACAAAAAAAAAACAGTAAAACGAAATGAAAACAGACTTTACGTAATTTAATATATTTATTTAGTTAAAAATTCTTTCAACTATAATATGCTAATTTAAGAGAATTTGCTTGTTGCGCGTAATTAAATTTCCAGGTAGTGGGGAAAAATTCGCTCCCAATTCTTGGAATATTGAAGTAATTTTATTATTCCAGGACATGCGAATAAAAACACATTTTAATTTGGTCATATTAAATATTATCAAACGGAGTTGTTCAACGGGAAAAGTAAGCGTGGAAACTGATGGAAAACCTGAATTAACATAGACGGTATGACAAGAATATTGATCAATACAAGTGAAGAGAACACCTTTTTTGTTAATTTTATTCAAATATTTCTGAAGATTTTTAACCCAGTTATAAGCAAGGCAGTCTTTATTTTATTTTTATTTATTTATTAATTTTTAACGCCTCGATATGGTTTTACGTATTTTAACAATTAAATGATTTTATGTACAGAATGAAAAAAAGGCTTAAAGTTAACAAAAAAGAATATGATACATATTAGGTTTATAAGTGTAACATATATATGATATATATGTAAGTATAATAATGTATTTGAAATATAGTGCGTGACACAGAAAAGTTATAAAGGTTTTGAATTTACAGATAAAAAAATAAATATTTAAAAAATAAATAAATATGGTAATAGCCTAATCTCCATGATATACAAGTGCATAATATAATATAATATAAGTGCACGACATTGTGAATGAAATTATATTTCGGATGACTTAAAAATGTAAAAAATTGCAAAATGCATAATACTATGTATGATACAGAGAAATAAAAAAGAGGAGCAAATTTTGAACTAGTGTTATGAAGCAAGTCCCTAACAACTAAGGTTGATAAAACGCAGACCCGGGAATTAACCATAAATAAACATGAGTTGTCTATGGTCGCTCCATTTGGGAGAGGGAGGGGGTAGGGCGACGGCGGGGGCTGTTGGAAGGACAGGGGAGATGCCATTCTTGTCTGGAGAGCCGACCTGTCCGCTGCTTCGACCTGCCGCCAGCTCCTGCTTCCAACAACGGGTTTACAATTTACTTATTTATTTCCCTTTTGCTTCTCGATAAAACTGAAATCATTTAAAAATCATTCAAATTCATTCTATCCTTTAATAACCTGCAGGCGTCCACAGAAAGGTTATATATTTTCCTAGAGCCTTTAAATTCAGCTGTAAAATATAGGCCTGCCTGCCAGGTATTTGGTATATAGCAAAAGAGAGTTGTTTTTATTTTGAATTCCCTATTTCTGTTTATATGTATCTATTTATCTATCTATCTATCTATTTATATGTATTTGTTTTTATTAATGATAACTAAGCGGTAATTTCGAAAATCGCCCATCAACGAACTGACACGACTAAAAGACGGATGTATCACTTTTTCGTATACATCTTATTTTATATATTAGATCTATTGATGAAGATTAGATTGCCAATACAAATGTGCTTACGTAACGGATCGAGAGATCCTATTGTGTGATACTAGATAAGTAAAAAGATTATTTAAAAAAAAAAAATTTACAATATCGCGATGATTCGATGCTTTTATAATCGTTGCAAGATAAAAAAATATCTGATTTTCACAATAGGCAAACACATTGTGGATTGACATGATGTATTAAATAACAAGAGAAGTATTATAAAAGTGGATTAAAAACAAAGTGACTTGTTATTTAATAAAAAATATCATTCGGATATCTTTTAAACATGGGTAAACTTACACTGAATATATCTATAGCAGAGGTGAATTTGTTTCCAAGTGTACGAATATGTAGGCGAGAAATGGGTGCATGTATTTAAAAGTTAGTCCCAGAATTATTATAGCAGAATAATATATTTTACCGAGTTGATTAGTTGCAGGAGTTCACAACAGTCTAATAAGGAATAAATAATTAATAATAAAGTCCGTTATGTTTCTTCGGTTTTCTAGAGTATGTATTTTGAGTGTATTTATCAAGAATGTATAGTTTATGTGTTGTATTGGTATGTTTAGTTTGAAGTTAATAAAACATAAAAATGTTCGCTGCACGCGTTCAATGTTTTTTATATGAATAAGATAGTATGGGGACCACACTATTGAAATGTATTCTGAGATGTTGCGCACTAATGACAAATATACGATTTCAAAAAAAAATCTACGATTCAAGGAATTTCTACGGATGACGCTTTGCTTCGACAACCTCGACATAAAGTGAAGTGAGTATAGAACCTATAGGCTTACAGGAAAATTTATCCCTCACTGTCTTTTTTTGTTTCACAGGAGACCCTTAGGGAAATAATTTCCCTCAGGGCCTATATCATATTTGGGGATGCTGTGTGGAGGGTCTTTTAGAGGATAGGAAGGAGTGAACTTGGGTCTTGAAGAGACCCATATTATAGGATGGAAGAAACACAGGGGCCGGCAGATCATTCCACAGCCGAGCTGTTGAACACGCGAACGAGTCGTAGACGCGATCCGTTCTAATATCAACCGTGTGCAAATGTTGTGCGCGCGTTTGGCGTGTTTCCCGACCATGCACCGGTACCGAAGGGATCAATGAGCATCTTCCATTAAAATACCGGTAGAACAAGGACAGCATTCCAACCTGACGTCTCTGTTCCAAAGATTGCAATCTGTTTGTTAAGATAGGCGAATCTATCAAACGGGCCGTCCGTTTCTGCACAGAGTCAAGGGTTTTTTCAGATATTTTGAGGCTCCCGACTAGAGGTGGCTACCAAATTCTACAGTGGGGCGCACTTGCGATGTGTACAGGGTCAGCAGTTGTGTACTATTAAAGTATCTGCGGGCTCTGTACAATACGCCCAGCTTATGAGAGGCTACCTTTTGTCTGGTTTCGATGGACCCCCCATCCCTGAGTTGGTCACTAAAGGTTGATGCTGTATGGAGGAACTTTAGAAGGACAAAATGGAGTAAATTAATTGTGGAAACAATGTTGTTCCAGAGGGAAATTATTTACATCAGGGCCTACTGTGTGGAGTTACAGAAAAAAACTATTCATCCTTTTGTGTGACTGCAAGGTTTCACCTAAATTTTGCAAACATTCAGAGGTAAGACAGGGGACCTGGTGTCGATTCTCAAATGCGATCCTTACTTGTTTGTTTATGTATTTTTCTGTTTCGTTTTCCATTAGCTATTTGTTAATATCTTCAATGATTTGTACCAATGAGGTTTGTAAGCTTCAATATGTTATTCCAATAAAAATGCTAATGTGTTATTTACTCACCACTTCAAACATTATAGATTGAGATTTACTTATTATTAAAGAAGATAAAAAATCAGAAGAAATAGAAAAAGACCCACAATTTTATCTTATTTATTTATTTGAAACACACATTATTTAACAATAAAATGTAAGAAAGCTTTGACAGCCCAACTAGGATCAAATCCCATTTTAGGACAGCCAAATTGACAATTTAATTCATATTAAGTGCCATTCTACAATAAATGGAATTGAAAAAAGCTATTCACTTCAATGTAATGATTGCCCGGCGTTCTATGTAGGCAAAACGTCGCGTAATGTTAATATCCGTGTAAAAGAACACTTAAGATGTCTAAATAATAATGGTTTCTCCGAATTTGCTAACCATCTCTTAGAAACAGACCACACATTCGATAAAAATACAGGCACTCGTTTACTGCATAAAAATGTAACCGGCATTAGATTAGATAACTTAGAAGCATTAGAAATAAGGAAAGCAAAAAACACTAATAGTAGACTCATAAATAATCAAATAAATTTAAATAAAAGTCCAATCTTTAAATTATTCCCAATAAACAAAGTACATTCCCTTCCCGATCAGCAGGTACCTGCTGATCTCCCACCCTTGGCCCTTCACTAGCCTGTTTGTATCAATCCATAACACATGTGCATCTTAGTTCATAGTTTAGTTGTATACTGCCCTGAAGAAACCCGGTCGGCTAAAGTATAAATAAAAGTGATGTAAAACAAAGTTATTGTTTTATTTTATAAATTATAATGTCACATCACCAAGTTACTGCTTCATATGAAAATATAGTATTTAATTAAATCATCTATGATATTTCTAGGCCATCAAATTCTCAAACCGAAAATCTGTAAGTTATTTTTAAATTAATTATTTGTGAAAGAGCAAGAATTAATTAAATAAAATTTGGGATTTGAATCCGGATTTCGGATTCGTAGTATCTACTATACTTGTATAAATTTCAGTATTAGAGTTAAGGAACACCTAAGGTGTTTAAATAATATCAGCTATTCTGAATTCGAAAATCATATTTTAGAAACCAATCATTATTTTGATATAAATAAAGGTGTAAAATTTTTACAAACAAATACAACCGGTTTACAATTAGAAAAATCTTAAATTTCAGAAATCACAAAAAGCGTTGATATTGGATTAAATTTAATAGATAATCAAATATCTCTTGAATTTACTTTCATATGAATATTAATAATAAAATACATTATTTTTAATTTCTAATGTAAATTTGTTATTCAATTTTTTTTTACATTTTTTTAATAACATTTTTGATTAATTACTTACCTCGATTTATGTTTATGTTTGTAATTTGTCTATTCTTACATTATTGTGTTCTAATTTTTATTGTTTGTCTATACTTGACATTATTATTTTTAGTATTCTATATATTCCTGATGAAGAAAGCATCGCTTTATAAACATGTATCCGTGGTAAAGTGGTGAATGCAGATGATGTTTTTAAATCATTTATTTTAAAAAAGCGTAATTTACGAAAGATTGTTCGTGTGTTAAAAACATCATTCTTGTATTTAAAAAAAAAACAGCATGGCATTGAATACCCTTGCGAATAGTTGATTTTATTTTATCTTTCCTGGTAATCCTCTAAAAGCTTTAAGGCGTAATTCGTGATATACTTTTCAAGAAATTCTAGAAAATTGGTAGAGTTGGTCTCGCCTTAATCCATTTAATTCTTATCTTGGCAACAGACAGTAATTATTTAGCATAATCAATCAAAATACCAATCGGTTTTCAATAATCTATGGGGTTCCGCAGGGATCAATATAAGGACCACTACTGTACCAGATGTATATTAATGATATTTTTTCGCAATTAGACTTAAACGGTGAAATAATATTTTATGTGCCGATAATATTGAAATTTTCTCTAGGTGTAAAAATGTGAATATATTAGGTATTTAGCCTTTCAGACGGATACCATTAGGAATATAATACAGTCAGTGGCACAGTAGAGTTACTTTCTTAACCTTCCAGCGGGCGCGCTGTTGTAAAATTTACAACAAATGCTCCTTATCGCTTCCCCCACTCTCACCACTTAGTCACGAGCGTCGAGTTCCGAGCTATTCGAGGGTCAATGTCTTGCTAAACTACAGACGTACAGGATGTGCTTAGAAGTTTTTGTTATTCATTGATATTTGGAAATTTTGCAACACGCGCCTTAAAGTGTAAGTATATTAAATAAGGTACTTTTTTCTATTTATTTCTCATTTATATCGTTTATTTTTATACAGGACCTCCTCTCACCACGAGCTCTCGAAATGTTGTGACTAAACCGGAGCGCTAATGTGAAATGGTAAATAGTAGAGATGTGCCGAATACAGGTTTTACCGAGTTACCGAGTACGAGTTTTACTCGGTTTGATGTTTGCCAAACCGAGTACTTGGCCGAATAACTCGGTTCAATCAATCAAGGATGAGTTCAACCAAAAGATCGCGAATTTGGTAATTTTACGACGAGATTGAAGAAGATAAAAACAAAGTGAAATGTTCCTTGTGCAATTCTCTGATTTCACGAAGTGGTGTTGGACGTAATGCTTCTACGACGGCGATGTTAAACCATATTAAAATTAAACATAAAAAGAGTCAAAAGATTTACAAAATGAACCTCAATCCGAAACATCCCAAAACGTGAAATGTTCCTTGTGCAATTCTCTGATTTCACGAAGTGGTGTTGGACGTAATGCTTCTACGACGGCGATGTTAAACCATATTAAAATTAAACATAAAAAGAGTCAAAAGATTTACAAAATGAACCTCAATCCGAAACATCCCAAAACTGCTTCAACTTCGTCGTCGGAATCGAATGCAACAAAGGTGCAACAAAGCCTTCAGGAGTCATTTGTGGCAAAGTGGGACATAAATGATTCGCGTGCTAAAGAAATCAACACAGCTATCGACGAAATGATTGCTATTGACAACCAACTGATTTCCATAGTGAAAGATAATGGGTTTCGATGATTAATGAACGTCTTAAAGCCTAAATATCAAATCCCCTGAAGAAAGTATATCAGCGAAGTTGCCATACCAGTAGTTTACAACAAAGTGAAAAGCATAATTAGAGCGGAAATTGCAAACTTTAAAGCTGTATCAATAACCACTGATGAACATCTTGCTTGATTTTCTAAGCTACACTGCTCACTGGCTCAACGAGGAGTTTATCCTACAGCACAGAGTGCTTCAAATGCAGCATTTTAGAGAACACCACACAGCTGACAATATTTGATTAGTGATGTCAGACTTATCTGTGAGCTGGGAAATTGATACTGTTATTCATGTTATTTTGAGACACAATTGACCCAATGTAGTCAAAGCTATTAATGATAGTCCATTTGTCGGAAAAGGATGCTACATACGAGTACATACACTGCAATTAGCCATAAAAGCTTCTCTGAAAGTTCAAAATGTAAAAGACGTTATTGCCTTACCTAGAGGAATTGTAGGCCACTTTAATCATTCTGCATTGGCGAAAGGAAAGCTGGACATAATACAAAAAGAACTTAAACTGCCTGAACACAAACTCGTGCAGGACGTTACCACGAGATGGAATAGCACATATTATATGATTGAAAGTTGGTAGAGCAAAAAAGGGCAATTTCACTCTATATATCAGAGAATCCGAGTACAGCCAATCTTCAACAATTGACAGAACGTCAATGGGAAATTTTAAGAGATTGTGTAAAGTTACTCAAACCGTTCGAAGAAATCACCAAAATTACCAACTCAATATTCTCATCAATTTTAAAAGTAATACCCCACATCAATGCTCATTAAATCTGCCCAAACATAGCGGATATGCACCAAAAGCTTAAGGATGAAGTTAAGAATCGCTTCCAAGGCTTAAAGGGTGATAAATATTACTGTTTGGCTACTTTACTGGACCCCAGATTCAGAATGAGATATTTTAACCCAGAGAAATGCGAATTGATCAGGAAGATCCTATTTTTAGAATCCATTGAAAGAAGCGACGTTACAGATAGTGCTAGCAGCAGTGAAGAAAATGAATCTAATTCTAACCTTAACCAATTAAGACAATCACAAGATGCTCATGCATCATTTTGGAATTGCTTCGAAGAACTTGCTTCTACCCAGCCACCGGAGCGGGGCGATCCTAAAAGCCCCATCACACATTGAATGTTTATTTTCAGAAGCAGGTAACGTCTATGAAGAAAAAGGGAACAGACTGTTACCAGAACGTGCGGAGGGTCTTGTATTCTTACATAGAACTTAACTTTGCTAAATTTTAAATATTAATTGTTTAAATTCAATTTTAATAGCGCACGCTCAAGGGAAATTATTCAGCGTGCCCGCTGGAAGGTTAAAGGAGCAAAGGAAAGAAGAAACGTAGGGAATATTATGAATGTCTGAAAGAGTTTTAACGAAATGAAAGATGAACGTAATTAACAGCATTTTTATTTTATGGGATGATTAAATTGAGCAGCATTAAGGCCTCACGTGCTACAATTTAGTTCTGTCAATGCTGGCGGGGGATTGATCAAATTATTACCACAATCATTAAGAGGAACGGCTGCGCTGTCTGTTTCATACAAAACTTAATTCAGGACTCAAGTCTAAAATACCGATCCAAACTGAATGATTTTTTTTTAAATTAAAGGGATAGTTAATATCTAGTACGTATGATAAGTATATTATTCATTTTTTTTTAATTTATGAAGTATTAAAGGAATTGATTTTGCTCGATTTTAGAGGCACCTTTAACAATTATTTGGGGTTAAAAATGTTTTATTTTCATATTTTTATATACGTAATCATATTTACATAGCAAATATGATATTTTAAAAAACAAAAATACGACAAAACCCGCAAATAATTTTCTAAGTTGCCTCCAAGATTATGAAAATATTTTTTTTTTCATGGCATATCTCCTCCATAATTTAAAACAAAAATAAATAAAATACTTCTTATACGTACTAGATATTTATTAAACCGTTAATTAAAAAAATACATATCATTCAGTTTGGATGTTTATCACCACAAATCCAAAATTAATTTATATACGTATGAAACAGGCATCGCAGCCGTTCCTCTTAAGAATAAAGGAAGGAAGGGAGAGAGTTTGGAATATGACTGAGTAAGAAATAAACGTGTTGGCAGAGAAATGTGCCAAAAAAAATTGTTTCACTATTAAAAATATTTAAATACGTTATTAAAATTTATTTATTCATTAGTTCAAAGGCAATTATTTATAATATTCGGAATAATTTAACTTTACTGAGATATTGACTTATAAGAACTGTCAATATCAATATGTTTACTTAGATGTTCTTTATCCAGAACGTTTCTTTTTGTTTTGAAAAAAGAGTTAGTAGTTTTATTTAAATAAATTTGTTGTTTACATTATCAAGTGCCTCGGGTGTTTACTGAACACCTTTTCAATCCCCGCAGCCTCTTCGTATAACTCATTCCACCAATAATATATTCCGATTCAATAGATTGCACCCAATCTCATGAAAGTAATAAAAAAATCACAGATTAAGAGGATCGGTTGCGTTTCATACAAAATAATATTTTTGATTAGAGACGAAAATTCTCACCCAAACCGACAGATCTTTTAATTTATCAAAAGGTATAGCAAATATGTAGATTAGAAATATTATTTTGTTGTTGTTTTAAATTGTGAAATATAGACCATTAAATAAATCAATTTTTCATTATTTTAGCACAATTATTTGGGTGTTAATGGTGATTAAAAAAAGTTACCCTGTCTATCATGAAAATATAATGATTTAAAAATGAATAATTAAATAGTGTTAAATTCAAAATTTTTACCCCGTCTAATTTTAAAATATAATAAAATATAAAATTAAAAAAATACTCGTATATATTAAAATAAGCATTATGATGGGCTTAAATTTAAAGAAAAAACCACTTATTTACTTTTTAGCGCAAATTTGACGAACATTATTTAAAATATCGGACCAAGATGTAATATTTATTTATTTTATTATATTTTGTATAATCGTATTTACATGGTAAATATGACAATTTTAATATCGGACCAAGATGTAATATTTATTTTATTTTATTTTGTATAATCGTATTTACATGGTAAATATGACAATTTTAAATATCGGACCAAGATGTAATATTTATTTATTTTATTATAATCGTATTTACATGGTAAATATGACAATCGGACCAAGATGTATATTACGTATTTACATGGTAAATATGACAATTTTAAATATCGGACCAAGATGTAATATTTATTTTATTTTATTTTGTATAATCGTATTTACATGGTAAATATGACAATTTTAAATATCGGACCAAGATGTAATTTATTTTATTTATTTTATAATCGTATTTACATGGTAAATTGACAATTTTAAATATCGGACCAAGATGTAATATTTATTTTATTTTATTTTGTATAATCGTATTTACATGGTAAATATGACAATTTTAAATATCGGACCAAGATGTAATATTTATTTATTTTATTATATTTTGTATAATCGTATTTACATGGTAAATATGACAATTTTAAATATCGGACCAAGATGTTATATTTATTTTATTTTATTTTGTATAATCGTATTTACATGGTAAATATGACAATTTTAAATATCGGACCAAGATGTAATATTTATTTTATTTTATTTTGTATAATCGTATTTACATGGCAAATATGACAATTTTAAAAATTAAAAAGTTAATATTTTCCGAAGTTCCCTCTAAAATCACGAAAAATCGGTTTCTCTAATGGCCTTAATTTAATAATTTAATACAAAAATAAATAAAATACGTCTAATCCATACAAGATATATACTATATCTTTAATTTTGAAAAATGTCTTTAGTTTTGGTGGGTATTTTGGTCTCAAATCTAAAATGAAGTTTTGTTTGGAATAGGCCGATCAGCCGTTCCCCTTAAGGTGCCCCTCAAAAATTTAATGACAAGTCATAAATTATTTGTGGTAATGGCTTTATAAAATTCTACACCATACAGAGAGTAAACCATCTTGAAAACATTAAGTCCAAATCTCTTTAATGTTCTTCACGTCTCTTAGTAGACAGCGAACAGTTTTTGTTGTATTAGTCCCCTGGGAAATCACTTCAATAGTTGAACGGATTCCCAGTATATTTAAAGGGTACCTTAGTCAGTCGGGGATACCATTTGCGGGGAAAAGCTTATAAAGCCTTGTGAAGTAATTTACCTCCAGGGCGATATCATGTTTCGAACTACCTTACAAAGGCCAAGTGAGAATTAGGTTAAGTCTGTGTATTAGTCAAGTTACTAAGCAAGAATGAGCTATGAATTGTACGTTAAACCTCAATAACATCACTCCATGTCTCCGAATGGTTAGAAAGAGAACTGTATCACTTCAGTTTTGAAACTGTTAATATAATTTTTTTTATTTAATTTTACAAGCGATAAAATACAATTCAAAAAGTCCCGATAAACTACTTTTTTGTAGTTTGTCTAACGGGAGCTTGTTATTTAAAACATAAAATTTGCAGACAAGGTTACAAATAATGTAAAAAAAAAAAATTAAAAAAAACAATACATAAAATAAAAACATAAACAGCATAACAAGCTTAAATCATAAATATTTGTACAAAAATATATTAAAAAAATGAATAAAATAAAAACATAAACGAAAGCAGTAAATCATAAATAAAATAATATTTCCTTATTTCTAATACAAATAGCTTCTTTCAGCTAGCCAAGTTTTCAATGTATTTATTAATTGTTTAGTTTTAATACAGTTTTTTATTTATTTCAGCGGTTGTTACACAACTAGGAATCATGACGTAATTGTTAAAGTTATTCCACCTTTTATTTTGTAGACCGGACCGGTTTCAAGAAGTTACGATCATCTTCAGACATTACTAAGGTACTAAGGTATTTTATGCAACTGTCTCGGGGTGGACATCGAATGAGACTATGTGTACTCGTATGTTATTGATATATCTCATGATGTTATGTAGCGCGGAATTAATTTATTATTTATATAACTAAATACAACTATACGGCTTCAGTCAATTTTTAAACTATACAACATTTGGTATTTATTTTTTATTTTTTTGATTAATTGCATGATATTTGATTAATTTTTTGATTAATTGCTGACGTACTTTAATCAATTTTTGTTTATGTTTATAATTTGTCTATTGTGTTCTAATTCCTTATCATTTGTCTATACTTTTGGCGCCAACAAACAGAAGAAGAAAGCATCGCTTTGTAGATATCTTTATATTAATGGAGGGGTGAATACAAAGTTTATTATTTAATTCACTTATTAATAATGACGCCACAAAGTGAAAACTAATAGTTGGAAGAAATTTTATATATAGGTATGTTATTATTTAGTTTAAGTGCATACTATTTAAAAATAATTTCTAAATTAGCACTTACAGAAAACTATAGCAAGATGATATTATGATTCTTAAAAAATGGATAGGTACCACATAAAAAATGTTAAAGGTTCTGTTTTTAACAACCCAAAGAACAAAACTTTAAACCTAGGTAACATGGTTATTTTTTTTTAATGTTACTATTAAGTATCATAACTAACATCAAAAAACTATTTTACATAACAAAAACACTTTTTATTGCTTAAAAAGCAAAAATTGGCAAAACCTTCATTGAAAACTAAACAATTTTAGAAACCGGAGCTTCTAAGGCGTAACTTCAACTTTTCAACTAAGAAATAAATGGGAGATTTTGCGTTCATTCTACGGCCAACAGTCGGGTGTTCATTCTACGGTCAACAGTCGGGTGTTCATTCTACGGCCAACAGTCGGGTGTTCATTCTACGGCCAACAGTCGGGTGTTCATTCTACGGCCAACAGTCGGGTGTTCATTCTTGCGCGAATGAATATTTGTTAAAGTTATTCGCTTAAGATTAGATACAAACAGTCTGATTTCAGCTAACTAACGATACCTATATAAAAATAAAAAAGCGGAAGTTTCCTATCTTTAGTCCGCTATCTAGTAATTTCGGAATATTAGATTTTCAACACAAAATCAGGCCAGAGCTTTATGTGGAAAAACACCGCCAAAGCAAAACCCCCTTCACGCGTAATAAAGTCTAATAAGGTCGATTCTTTAAAACGTATTTTTACACAAACACAGGTAGGAATTTATAACTAAATCTTTCACATTTTGCTTCTGCGCACGCGTCAGGCAGGATAATAAATTAATAAGATGTGAATACATTCACAGGGCTCGTTTTGTAACCATCCTTTCGTAACTCTTGATACCATTTTTAACTAATATTTGGTCTACTACCCGATTACGCCAACTTATTGTTCGTTTGACAGCTGTCAATTGTTACCCGACGATCGTGAAACCGTGCACTATTTTAATTGAAAATGGATTAAATGGATTCCTTATCGAGCAATGATATTGATGAAAAGCGAATGGCAATTATTCAAGCTAAGAAACGGACGGATAACGGTTCGTTACGTTTAATATTTGGTAGTTCATTTATAAAACTGGCCCTAAGAATGCTACATCAGAAACTGTTGGCCTCTCAAGCTACGCGTTGAAGGTAAAAGTTTAATATATTATTTAAGATGGATGCTGAAAATTTGTAGTTGAACGTAACTTACGTGGTCACAAACATGTCCCTTTACCCCGAAATGTTGTCGACATGGGTTTCGTGTACGCACTATCAGGACGAAATTTTGATAAAACAATGCTTAATATTTTTTTTGTATTTCTTAGGCATTAACTAGCTAACAATTTCTTGATATTTTGTTTGGAAGAGTTTTATTAACCATGCTCATTTGTTATATAATGTTATTAATTTGCTACCGATTTCGACACATCCTTGTCATTAACTAGTTTTCTTAAATCTAACTTATATTATACAAGTACAGATGTAATTATTAGGTGAGGGTTGTGGGAGTGGGATTGTTGATTTTGAGAGGGGGGGGGGGTGTGTGACAGGAGTTAAAATAACAAGTAATCATGGTTAACAAAGGTGATTTACAGGGTGCTATCATTTTGTTTAATATATAATTTTTTTTTTTTATTTCTAAAGTTTCAAATTAGCTTAATTAAAATACATAATAATATTTAAACTTAGTTTTTTTTTCTTTATTGAAGCACACTTTACACCTAAGAATATAAAATTTAGTATAATAGACACTTTATAATATACAATTTATTATGCAATGAATGTGACGCACAGTATCTATATATTTAAAACTTAAATCAGGGAACATGAACTCTATTTTTAATAGAAAGCAGTCACTTTGTGGTTAGACATATTTAATGAAAATAAAACAATTACTTTGTTTATAACCGCGAGAATTTATTTAATTTTATTTAAAAAATAAAAATTGCCATGGCAAGGTATGATCTTTATCAATAAGGTGATTGGCGAATTCCGAAAAGCCGTTATTATTTAAGCAACTAAGATGTTCTTAAATTCTAATATTGACATTGCGTGTTGTTTTGCCAATATAGAATGCTGAACAATCATTACAATCTAATTTATAGATCACCTTCTTGATAAAGATCATACCTTCATTCAAAGCACCGGTACTAATATTCTTCATAAAAATGGCCATGGAAACAGATTAAATAATTTAGAATCACTCGAAATAAAGAAAGCAGTTAAAATCAAAAACAAAATTCTTAATAATCAACTAAATGTGTCCAATATCCCAATATTAGGTATATTTCCTATAATCTCGTAAAATTTCCCATTATCCCATAATCACCTGTTCAGGTGTGCCTTGGTATTCCATTATGTACACTTTTGTCTCTTTCTCTCTGTTATTATTTTAGATTTCTATTTCATGCCATTTAATTTTTTCTTTGTTCCATTTTATTTTATTTCTCATTCTATTTTGTAAATATAAGTATTTCTGATCAGTTTAGTTTTGTACCCTGATGATGCTTGTTTTAAGCCTAACCAGTCGGTACTAATAAAATTAAATAAAATCTCCTTGTTATAAACACAGTCGTTGTTTTATTTTCATTACTTGTGAATTTGTTCATTGCAAGAAAAGTTATATTAATAAGTACTTACTTGGGTATATAATGAAAAAAATCTATTAAAGAAATCTCTATAAATGCAGACTTTGCAGGGTATGAAAAATGAATAAAATATTTTATTAAATAAATATTGTATGAATAATTGTAAAATATAAATATTTACTACAAAATATTGTTTCCCTGAGCCTTATTGATACTCCCCCCCCCCCCCACATATCAATCTGTATTTAATAAAATTTCACCGTTTGAGTCTATTTGAGAAATAATATTAATACAGTAGTGGTCCTAGCATTGATCCCTGTGGAAAATTGTTAACTGCTAACGCATTAACGTTCTCCTGCCAAGATAAGCAGATTAAGAGCAGTACCAAGTACATCAATTTTCTCGCGGTTCTTGAAAAGTATATCATGACTTACTGTATCAAAATCTTAATACATACCAATAAATATTAACCGTCCTTTCAACCGAAGTAAGACATCTCCGTTTAGTTGTATTCAAAATACGAAAACTATCATCAGTTCGTTGTTCGCTTTTAATTCATAGCAGATACTTAACTAAAGCTCTGTTCCCCAATAAAAAGATTACTTACAATTTATCAACATACGACTATATAAAATCAAAATGCTAATTCGTGAAAAGGGTTGATGATTACAGCGCCTACCCGTGGCCCAAGAAAAAAAAAAGGGTTCGACGGGTTGAAAAAAAACACAATAAGAATATAATTTGAAAGGTCATAAAATTCTCTGTTGTTAACTTTGATCCTGATAGCACAGCACGCCCACGAGTCTCGTTCCTTTATTGTCCTACGAGCGCCCAGTGATAAAGGTCTGGGGTTTAAACGGTCGCACCATGCAGGGTTCACCGTATAATTTGTTTTACTCAAATTTTGAAAGGGTTCAAAAATATTAAACGGTTTTTAAAACACAGTATGGAAAATAAAAATCACAAAATTACGCCCATTGTTCATTTTAATACACATTTCATTTAGATGCGCGGAAATACGGTTTTGATTTATTTACTGGGTAACGAATTATTAATTGTGTTTGTGTTTAATTCGTAGAATTCCATTTATTTTTTTCGAAATTTTGTAACATTATTAAATTTATTTTATATTAAATTTCTAAAAAAAGGATAATCTATTTTCTAAAAGGGGTGGGTTAACTAACTAACGTAGGCGGAGAGGACGGATCTCCAAACAACTCGATCTTGGCATACACTTCTTGCTTCATTCACTTTCATACATCGTCTCATACATTATCTTCTATTATTCCGACTTCTGACATGGCCCGACTCAAATATTTGATTCACTTGATCGTACTTGTCGTCCTCGGACATTCCGGCTTCTTCTTCCATTCACATTCTAGTCATATATTCTCTTTACACTCCTTTCTTCATTCATTCGCTCTACATGCCCGAACCATCTAAGCGCCCCTTTCTTAATCTTGCTTATTACGTTTACATCACCCTTGCATTATTTATGAATCTCAACATTTTTCACACGATCATACATGGTTTTATCACACATTCGTCTCAGAGATCTCATTTCTACAGCATTCAGTCTACTTTCATCCTTCCTCTGATAGTTCCATGCCTCACTGCCATACATTATAGTTGGTATCAGCACTCCATTGTGGACTGCTAGCTTCGCTTCTTTGAACAACTTTTTGTTTGCTGCGACCGTGTTCAGTCTTCCGCTAATGGAGTTCCCTGCTTCACCCTTCTTTCAATATCCCTATCAGACTTTCCATCTCTCGTAAACATGCTTCTCAAATACATAAAATAAAAGGGGGGCTAAATATTGAAATACAGTTATAAAAGCAGTTTTCCACTTCTTCCATAGCTGTGCATCTTGAACAGTGATCTGACCCTTGATCCCCCGATAGTTGATCCCCAAACAGTTGAACCCCCAGAAAGTTTATTCCTGATCCAGTTTGTCTCTCATACACTTGTTTCCCCAAAGAAAAAAAATTATTGCACTCTTTTTCTAAAAAAATAGTTAAATTAAAAAAAATAAATATGGGAAAAAAAATTGGCGATCCTGTCTGGGCTGCTTTGTGGGGAGAGAAAGGAGTGAACATGGGTATTTTCAAGTGTTGTTATAGGAGGGAGGAAACGTAGAGGCTGGTATATCGTTCCACAGATAGGCTGTTGAAGTCAAGAACGAGTCAGAGAAACGATCCATTCTCATGATACAAATGGCAACCGTATGCAAAAATTGGGTGCTTGTTTGACGTGTATCCGGACTATGCACCGGTGCCAAAGTGATCAATAACGCTAGTTCTTCAGAGGATCTTCCATTGAAATACCGGTAGAACAAGGACAGGATTCCCACCCGACGTCTGTGCACTAAAGATTGGAATCCGTTTTTTAAGATACGTGAATCTATCAAACGGACCGCCCCTTTCTGCACAGAGTTAAGCGTTTTTTTTCAGATATTTTGGGGCTCCCGACCAGAGGTGTCAAATTCTACAGTGGGGTGCACTTGCGATTTGTACAGGGTCAGCAGTTGTGTACTATTCCTTGTGATATTTTTTGTCAGGTAAACATATTATGTAACGGCCTCCATGGTCGAGGGGTAAGGCTCTCGACTACGAATCCGAAGGTCGCAGGTTCACATTCCGTCGTACGCAAGTAAATTTTATTTAATTAATTTGTGTTGTTTCACAATTAATTCATTAAAAATAATATAAAGTATATTTGAGCACGTTCCAGAGTGGAAGATACACTCAGTATCGCCCTGGTGAAAGACCACCATTCAGAATTGATACGTTACTTGAAATGGCTTTTAGCCGTGTTTGGTGACCATATTTGAATAGCTAGGTAATTCCCCACCTTCCACTTCCCCTTCTCCTTCCCGTCCCTACCTACCTTCAGCCTCACAAAATTTCCCAATTGGGGATGCCATAATCTCACTAGCTCTAGAGGGTTGGAATCAGTTGGGACTCTTGTGCGGTGTTCACATAAAAAAAATTGAAAGAGGATATACGGACATTTAAAAAAAGGCGACATACTTATATGTGGAGTCGGCTTAAAGAAATTCGCTATAAACACCGATATATATGACATAATATTAATATAGGCAAAAACTTCCTTCTTCTTTGGCGTTCATAACATTTTTTAAATGTAATCGTATAGAAGTATCTGTCTAGCATTACCATCTTTATTAACATGTAGAATATAATATATATATAGGCATACAAATGCAGCTATAATGCATCATATACATACTCGCCCCACTGCTGTTCAATATCAGGTTATGTTCTGATTTTCCAAATAGTAACATTTTGTACATTATTTATTCTAAAATGTAAATATGTTAGTTGTAAGACTCTATCACTAGTTTTAAGTCACTAGCTACAGGTCTAAGTTTTAAGTCGCTATCTATATAAGTCTTAGATGTAAGTCACTAATTATAAGTCTGAATTAGGTATTTTCTAGTTATAAATCTTAGCTGTAAGCCATTACTAATAAATCTAATATGTAAATTAATAGATTTAAGTCTAAGTGATAAGGTATAGGTTAGATACATTATGTTGTAAAGCGCCCTTGAGGTGATTTTCTCATGAAAACGGCGCTATAGAAATAATCCGTTTATTATTATTATTATTATTATTATTATAATACAGCTAAGTGTCCCCGACGGGGTATTGAAAGATCATATGTCGCCGAATAAAAAGATGACGTACTTATATTGATATATTTCCCCTAAGTGGATTACACATATTGTACCTAAGTATGTCGACTTTTGATTTTTCAGCCTTCTATCCTCTCTGCGCACCCCTCTGGGTACACTGAGTTATATTATTATTATATATACTCGTATATATTTATTTATTTTATTTATTAGAAACACAAACAAAATATTCTCATAAAAGCATCACACATAATATATCGCATATACTCGTATACGGTCGGCCGGTAAATATATCTAATAAATGTGTTTACAACATGTGTGGTGTACACCATAAAGTTATGAATTATTTAGTTACAAATAGCAATGTTTATTTTCCTATCTCACTGAAACTCGGTGCGTGTAAAAACACGGTAGTGCAATAACAATATTGTTTATTTGCACAATGGCCAAACAGATGCTTGCTTTAAATTTTTATTTTTAAAATTTTTTTTTTTTTTTAATTTTTTTTTTTTAAATTTTAAATCATCAGCTATGACTTTTTGTATTGAGATTTTAAATGCGTTTATGGAATTTGAGAGAATGTCAATGTTGTGATTTTTAAAAGAGTTCATATCACCGCCTATGACGGGGGTTTGCCCGAGACTCACATTTTAATTAATTCCGACGACTTCGTAACTATAGCAAGTTTTTTTTTCTCAGGTAACACTGGGAATGCATGTTATTTATATTTTAAATTAGTAAAAAATGTGCTTTAACATTAAATTTTTTCACGTAAAACGTTTTAAAAAATGTGAAAAGCGTTTTACAAATATAACATTAGCAGTAGCGATCAAATTTTATTTTTCTTAAAGATGAATTAGTAACTTCCCGAGACATCAACCTGAAAACATCTGTTCTTTTAGGAACATATTCATCGGAATTAATTAAAATACATCCCTCGGGAACTATCATTTTTTAAGCCCGCTGAAGCAATCTCGACCCTATGTCCCTCCAAAACGCAGGCCGTGGACGCGCCAAATAGTGTTTTACGTGTCAGTCACTTACGGCATTTAAATGTTTAGTTGCCGATCAACATTCGGCGAGTAAAGACGTGTTACGGCCCGATGCTACATTGACTTATTTCCTCACATTTTTTGTTTATTCTTACGAATACTTGAAATCTAATATTGAAATTTTATATTTTTTTGTACTAAACTTCTTCTACAAGTAAGTAAAGGTATTTTGAATTTTTCCGCAATTTAATAAAACATGTTACTTTCTAGCACAAAATTTATATTTTTAAAGCGCACAGTGTGCTAGTTTTAATGAAATGCGGACATAGAAATATGTACATGTATGTATATATTTTACTGTTTTAAAGTATATTTTTATTCTTAATATGTTTAATATTTATTATTTAAATTTAAATATTTAAAAAAGTTTTGCGGCACAGAATTTTTTTATGTGTGTGGAGGCATAATTTCGGAATGTCAAACAGCTGTCACGAGTAAAAACAATTATACGCAGATTTTTTTTTGTATTTCTTTTTAAATTAACGTAATTACACATACGATTTTTTTTCGTATATTAATTATTTATCCGTGATGTCCGGAAATTATTGGAACAAGAGGAAAATGCTAAATCTAGGAGTCGTTTTAGAGAAGCTTGAGTCCGAAGTTAAAATTTTATTTGCGGCACGTTCCAGAGTGGTAGATACTCTAAGTATCGCCCCGGTGAAAAAACAACATTCATAATCAAAACGTTTCTTGATTTGGCTTTAGCCATGTTTGATGACTAGATCCGAATAGTCAGGTACTTTCCAAACTTCCTCTTCCCAGTCTCTCTCCCTTCCCGACTTCCTTTACCGTCACAACATATCCCGAATAGAAATCCTATCGTCCCACTGGCTCCGGACAGTCAAAACTCTGGTGCGGTATTGACATGAAAATAAAATACTTAATTAAATAAAATGTATTTGCGCACGCCGGGATTTGAACCCGCGACCTTCGGATTCGTAGTCGAGAGCCTTACCATGGAGGCCGTCAGAAATTGATACAATCGTGGAATTATATTCTTACTGGCTGGTTCTATGCAGAAATCTCGTAACAAAACATACCAATACTGAAAAAAAAAGTATTAAGGATTTCTTTTCTCCTTTATTTAAATTGAAAACAATTATTATTACGGCGCTCCCTTTACGCTGATATATATTGTTTATTGTTATGAAAAACTCACTCTTGTAACGTCTTTCGTTTCTTCTGTAAAATTTTAACTTTTTCCTAAACACAGTCGATTATTTGAAATAAATATTAGATAGGTAATTTATATATATGTTTCATTTTTCATCTGATGATTCTAATTTTGTCGCTTTATATTCATATGTTAAGTAGCACCCTCAACATTTTTTACTATATTTTTTCATATTACATGTATCCTAAGTAAACATTCTTTGTTTATGTAACCAAATTATTTTTAAGATTTTTTAAAACTTTGTATTTAAATAAAAGTTTCAAAAATAGGTGACCAATTATTTGATGTAAATAAATTAATTAAAAACGAAAACGTTTGATTTTGAGTTTATATTGGCCTCGGAAATTTCCACCCAACAAAAATGAATAACCAAAGAAAGGATGTGTGATTTATGATTATTTGGGAACTCTCATATGATGCAGATGATCATAATTTACCACTGTGGGGAACCATGAGTTTCCACAAACAATGTAAATTATATTATTACCTAACTATTGCTAACGATAAACTTAATTTTCATAAATGCATTTAAATATCATACAGAAATTCGCGACATGTCACACTGTGCAATAATTTTTAGCTGCGAACTGAAAGTGCGCCGTGAAACATCAATTGGTCCGCTCGCTAACTCCTCCCACCGGTCTTTAGGAACGCCCTTAAAGGATTTTTTTTAGGGTATTGTGTCCTCTTAACGTTCTTGGCATAAAATTATGACATCCCGTATTATTCAGGTGTATGTCTGTCCAGAATAAATCAAAAGTTCTTATACATCTGGGTCTAACGTATAGTGCGATCTTACTCACTAAGTTAATATCATCTAGATTATTAACAATTTTGTAAAACATAGTAAAATCAATTAATATTCTTCTTTCATGAAGACTCTCATATTCGAGATGATTAATTCTCTGCTGGTAGCCTTTTAGTAGATGGTGACCTCCTGATCTATATGACATGATACGTAAGAATTTCTTCTGAAAGGATTCAATGCTGTTTGTTTTCCTGTGTAATGTAGAGTAGATTTATTTAGTTATGTCATGTTTTCCTAACCCGACTGCAAATATAATTATGTCATATTTTATTATTCTGCGGTGTATCCTATCTGCGTACTCCTTCAGTGACACGCCATTATTGTTTTGATTTGCATTCAAGACGTCTGCAGATTTAAGTATATCGACATTTTTTATATCCTCTTTGCATATGTCACCAGGGAAGAAGTACAGCAGAAATAATCCTCTGGGGGATCAAGTATCCGAAGGATCAACTGTCCGAGGGATCAATTGTCGGGGGATCAACTATTCGGGAATAACCTTTCCGGGGATCAACTAGAGGGGGGTCGAATGTCGGGGGATCAGTTATCATGGAATCATCGAAAACACATTTTTATTATCATTCAATTACTTTAAGGAAAAAATTGAAGTCAGTAGCAAAGATAACAAAGAGTCTGGGCTACAATCAATAACATCATTGGCAAGGGTAACAAAAATAAACAGATAGATAAAATAACACGAGATAACGAAACAATAGAGTCAATAAAAGAACCAGCTAAAATTGCAAACATTTTTAATAACTACTTCGCTAAAGTCGGAGAGAATCTAGCCAAAAAAATTGAAAATAACCAACCAAAAAATACTCTAATTACAACCACACAGACTTGCTCCAAAGTCTTCGAGAAATTTGACAGATGCACCCAAAAAGAAATAGAAAACATAATAATGGACTTATGAGTCTCCGCAAGCGCTGGTTTCGACCATATCACAGTTAATTTATTAAAACAAATGAGACAATTTTATGAAAACCGATTACACACATCATTAATAACAGCATACAAAAAGGAATTTTCCCAAAAAAGCATATAAAAATACAATAATAACCCCTACATTCAAATCAGGGATCGCATCCAACGTCTCAAACTATCGTCCTACATCTATTGTATCAAACGTAGCTAAAATATTTAAAGCCACAATTAACTAATTACATCACATCAAATAAAGTAATAATGACAACCAATTCGGCTTCCGACAAAAATTGGGCGGAATTTTCTATTGTCTCAAGCAAATCCGCCTCTCCACGCAGAGACCCAGCATTATGGCTTACTACCTATGATTTTTTATAATTATGTGAGTACCGCATAAGAGTCCCAACTGCTCCCAGCCGTCCGAATCCAGCGAGACTATGGCATCCCCAATTGGGGAATGTTATAAGTCTGAAGGTAGTGTGGATGGGAAGGAGAAAGGGAAGAGGAAGGTTGTAAAATACCTGGCTATTCAGATCTGGATAACAAATACGGTCAAATCCATTTTTAGCAACATTTCAAGTCAGAATGGTGGTCTTTCACCAGGGCAACACTGAAAGTATCTTCCACTCTGTGATTAATTGTGAAAAGTGTGTGTAAACCCTAATTTTCTCCTCCCAGGGTCATGCATTTAGATATTCACAATACGATGATGAATAATAAGTTGGTCCATAAAATCTCCGCGCCTGACCTTGTCGTAAATCCTAGAAATGGGCCTCATGTTGTTCTGTCCACTTCCACCACTGCATGTGCCTGACGTTTAAAGGAAAAGTGGAAAATAAATCATTAGCTGGTTTATAACTAGGGGACCACTGGACTTGGAATGTGTGGAACAAAACATTACAGAGTTAGTGGAATATTTCCTGATAAACCCTGTGGAGAAATAATTACAGGAAAATAATACAAAGAAAACCTCGATTCCTTTGTCAAGTAAATACTACCCGTTTAAATAAGATAGATTGAAGATTGGAAATAGAAATATGGCTTCAAAGAAAATTGGATTGTAGATGGAATGTTGAGTAAAAGAGAAATCAAGCCTGACCAGAAGTTCAAATATCCGTTGTTCAGGGAAAGCCAAAAACATTATGAAATTCAATGAAGATGGTTTGTTAAAGATCATAGAGAACGTTAAAAAATCGGTTTGTCCGCTTTGACCAGGAGCGAAATTTATTCTAGCACTTTTATGACGACGGAAGCGAAAAATATAATACAAAAAAATGTTTATTACTCATTAATGATTAGTTTTTCACAAAGAAAATAACCGAACAGGTACTTGTACCCATGTAATGAACTTAATTCAATTCTGAAACACAAAAAAAAAAGTTTAACGGTCAGCATCCAAAAATATACAGTTTGTAGTCTGCTAGTGCAAGAAATACTACGAATGATTTATCTATAAATTCTATACGGTTTTTGAAAGATAAAAATCTTCCAACTGTAATCTTTTAAATTATGTATGAAACCTGTACAGGAATTTTAGGTAAAACGTTCAAAATTACCCTCACTGGACCTATTTTCAGTAATTTTGTTATGTATTTCAAGAAATTCAAAAGTTATTTACATTTTACTAATTATCCGTACAGTATTTACAGATAAATTATTTGTAGTATACCTTGAGTTCGCAGACAACATGGTGACGTTTAAGGCTATTTTCAAGCGCTGACTTAAGGAAGCGAAATATTTTACTTAAAATAAACATTTTAAATTCATCCTTTAAAAAATTGAAGTAGGTGTGAAACTCAATTAGTCAAAGCTTTTTACTGGTCAAAAAGTAAAGTAAAATCCGCATGAAAAACACATACGTTAATCCTTGTCGAATTTCCATAAAAAAACCATAAACTTTATTTGATTATTACATTATTATTAAAAGAAAGAAACCATTTGATAGAAATGGTCGACCCAAATTTAATTCTGGCCTTTTCTAAGCAGCACAGAAGCCAAAGTAAGATTACAATAAATGTAGGAACATATTTTGGAGTTGTTTACGGTATCAACTGGTTTTGAAACCAAATATGCTTTTGAAATTACGGTCAAAGATTTAACTTCGATAAGGTGTTTTACATTTAGAAAACAACGCTTTAGTATACTACTGGGAGGATGTTCTTAGACCTCTGTCTGGAGTTAAGCCATTACTCATTTTGTGGAATATAATTTTCCATCCCATTATGCGACCGGGAGGTCCGAGAGTTTTTTCTGTTTCCGTGCTTTTTTATTATATGTTTCTATAATTTTCCATTGTGTGGTTTTTAATTTATGATCAGGGTATTTTAAAATCTGAATTTTTTGGTTGAATGAAAAAGTTTTGGCTAATACAAGTTGACACGTCTCTAAATTGACTATAATGAAAAGCTTTATTTTTATATTTAGTATTAATAAAAACGAAGGGAAACCACTCATTATCTAATCAGAATTCATAATTAACTTTTTAATAGACGCTATTTAAAGAATCGTAAAACATTTTATCTGACCCACTCGCCTTGTTTCACTCTGACCACTGCTTACCCCCATCGGACTACTGCCTCGGACTGGACCCAATAAGCAACTGCCTCGGACAAGGTTAACAAAAGTCGTTGTCGTCAGTACCGTTCCTCCTTGCAAAAGGAACGGTAGGAGTGCTACCTCCCCTCCAAGCCTCGCTCCGTAGATTGGGATCAGTCGGCCTCTACAGTTCGCTTGTGTGCCAGATTACGTCTGGTACAGACACCTACGCAAATTTCTTCAGCGACTTGAATTGGAAGGTGAGGATTTTTTGAGCTCTATTTTGTGATTAAAGATGAAACGTGGGTACCTCATTACACGCTTGAGATAAAAAGACAGTCGTCACAATGGCGTCACACCAATTAATTCCCCATCTGTATAAAATTCAAATCCAAGATTTCCTGAAAAAAAATCAGGTTCTCAATGTTTTGGGATCGAGAAGGCATCATTTTGGTCGAATTTCTGCTTCAGAGGGAGACCATCAATGCACAGCGATATTGTGAGACCCCAAAAAAAACTCAAATGGAGGGGAATTCTGACGAGAGGAGTGTACTTGTTGTATGACAATATCAGTCCTCACACAGCCTTAGCCCCCATGGCGCTCTTTGACTCATTTGGTTGGGATGTTTTGAATCACCCCCATATTCCCCTGACTTATCGCCTTTAGATTATCATATTTTCACCTCCCTGAAGGCAAATATGGGTGGAATCAAACTTTCAACCAACGAGCAGGTTCAGAAAGAGGTTCTGAAGTGGGGGAAGGAGCTGGCGGGAGAGTTCTTCGAGGAGGGAAAATAAGCTTGTGCCACGGCTCCCCACATGCATTAAACGGGACGATGAACAAGTGTACCAACAATATCCTGGATTTTATTTTCAATCACACTTTTTATTAATATGTATAAATGTATTGTAGACTTACTTTCTGAACGTGCCTCGTACAATAAACGAGTTGTTTATAACAAAGTGTTTGTTAAATTTGATATAAGAGCCTCTAATGAAAAAACACTCAATTTCGGGGTGGTTTTTTGTACTTTTAATGACTTTATATTACTTTTCAAAAATCTGCCGATTAATACGTGTGTTGAATTCCCCAATTGAAATTCAATTGGGGAATGTTGTGAGGCTGAAGGTATTAGGGAGGGGAAGGAGAAGGGGATGAGGAAGGTGGGGAATACCTGGCTATTCAGATCTGGTTATCAAACACGGCTAAAAGCCATTTCAAGCAACGTTTCAATTCTGAATTGTGGTCTTTCACCAGGGCGATACTGAGAGTATCTTCCACAGTTAATTTTGATTTGTAATAAAACATTTGGTGTGTCAATTGATCCATGTATACTTTTGTACAAAGGGAATACATCAGAAAGTTTAGGTCTGACTGACAGAGATTGTAGTTTATACTGCGAAATGCGATCATTATATGACACGTTCCAAATTGATCAGATAAACTTTCACGATATCCAATCACACGGGTTCATTTTCTTTGTATAGATTCGATTCTGTAATTATGAATCTCGTCATTAGGAGACCAAATAGTGGTTGCGTATTCCGAAATACTTCGCACAATCGATAATGTTGTTGTTAATTCTTCAATTCGTGATTCGTAGAGTTAATCCTAATATTTCCATTATTATTATAAATCAAAGCAAAATTAAAAAGATAAATACACAAAATAAAGAAGAAATATAAATTTAAAAGTTACGCGAAATTTATTATGGTGTCTGGAAGGAAAGGGGGAGGGAGGAAGGGGTCGTTCTAGTTGAAATGTATGTGTGTGATATTTTATTAATAAAATAACAAGAAAAAATAGTGTATACATATGTATAAATAAAAAAGTTAATAGGCTGGTGGTAGTATGAGGTGAGTAGGTATCTGAAGTTATAAAGGCTCGATAGATCGCCAGTGTGACTTTATGGAGTGTGGTGCAGAATTAAAGGTGTCAAATTTTAAGTTGTGCGTGTTAAAGATGTGTGATGCACGATAAATGAAGGAGTTCCGAGCAATCTGCGGTGGATCAGCTGAGATTCTTCGATCTTCCAACGACAACATATTAAAATACGCGACCGACTCTTGGTGATTTATATGGGGACGGTAACTACGAACATTTGGGTATTGTAGAAAGGGATTTATGTTTTTTACTTTTATAATACGTAGTATCTTATATATCTTTACAATATTATTTGTAAATGTCCATGTAAAGGCTGTAATGGGCGTAAATAAATGAATATGAATATAAATAAATGAATTAAACAAATCAACAAGGAAGGCACTTCTAGTCTTGTCCTTTGTGCTATGCCCCGAGGGTAGAGACAGATAAAATATTAAATATAATAAACGTAGCTTTATAAAACAAATCAGGTTACGTTCACGTGCTAATTTATATTTAGCGTGTTCATCAGTTGGTTCATTTCAGTTATCCATTTACTTCGTTAGCTTTGGGTTGTGAAAATTTTTGTTTTTCATGACGATCTCATTCAAATATGTCAACATTTAAGAAAGCGAACGAAAAAAGGTTTTAATTTACGGAAAATGTCAATATTGATGCTTTCGATAAATTTCCTTACTTATTTCCCACCTAATGGATTCCCAGTGTCACTTCTCCTGGTTTTAATGTTTCCGTTTAAACAGTTATTAATAATAAAAACCACCGTAAAGAATATTCTTAAAAGACTATTCTCCCCACTGACGTCAGAATAACATAGACATGCCAAAAGCAAAATCTACCCGTACCATTTTGAAGTGGAGGCAAAGTTCACGTGACATCCATATTGGCACCAGTCCGGGTCGCGCATTTTTTCATAAACTCCGCTATCATTCGCACGCTGACAGCCGTCTAATGGCCATCGGAAGATTTTACAGAATAACACATTCTTATGCATTAAAATGGTGTAAAAATAGAAAGAATAGTGAGAATAACCACAAATATCGCATTAAATTCCACAGAAAATCGTTATTTCAAATCATTTTAAGCTTATTCAAGTCTAGATAGATGATATATATTACAATCTTGTCAAACCGAATAAGGATAACGCGAGAGCGTTCATGTCATCGTTTCTTGCGGTAATTAAATAAATAAAAAAATTCTAAAAGGGTTTAATTAAATATTAGGATAGTGTAAACAAGCTGAACTTTTTTTTTATCTATTTCTGTTTTAGTAAAATTTGCGGCTTGGGTTAGTATTGGATGTTGGCACTGCAGATACGGGAAGGATACTGGCAAAAAATTCCAAACAATTATTTAAAGGACCAATTGATCATTAGCAGATTACCTTTTCGAAAAGTAAATACTAATACTTTGCGGTGCAATGCGAGTCTGCCTAACGTTGGGATTTATTTATTGGTCAATCACTGTAAAGGACATGCCTCCAGACTCACCCCTCAGCCTGCTAATTTTTGGCTTTTCCCCCCTAAAAGCACCTCACTTGATTCTTTTCTCTGTGATACTCCCTTTCTGAAGATTTATTCATATCTATCGGCACCGCGCAATGCAGACACGTACAGTGGCAGGCACGGCAAAGAAGTGAGTATTCACATTACACCATACGTGAATACGTTCATAGATAATGTAAGCCACGAATTTTGGCATGTCTGTTACTTTACGTGTCTGCGCTGCGCGGTGCTGGTAGATGGGTATCAAACTTGAGCTGTGGGTTTTTCTTTCAGCAAGGATTTCGACTTTCGAGATATTGAAATTATTTTCTTTTATAATTACTTAGTCATTTTGGATGTCGGGTCTCGGTGCACCGCCGCCTCGGGAACCATTCATTGAATAACCAACGTCTCTGCCATAGTCCATTGTCATCCCAAGTGGTTCACTACGGCAGGTGACTTACCAGAGGTGCCTGGGTTAATGGGGTGAGGTTGGTCCAGGTTTTGGAGGTGGATGCGTCTGCCCACCAGCTCGGCTGTGGACCGTATTGGGAGAGGCCAGACCCTTGACCCATCGCCTTGCACCGCAGTGGGAGGAATGGATTAATGCGTCCGTCACTCTTGGACGCACTGACATCCAGATTCCTTCCCATTCCTCATACCCTTATCCTTCCTAGAATTTCCTCTCCTTCCTTTCCTTAAAAGACCCTTCACACAGCATCCGCAAAGGTGAGATAAACCATTGGAAAAAATTTCTATCTGAACTTTCAATAATAAAAAAATAGCCGTAAATAATAGATATGAGCCAAATTTAATAAAAAATAATTTAAAAAATAAAATGTTAAATGAAAAAAAACTCCAAAAATCTCCCTTCTAATATTAAACCGGCTTTTTTTATACAAGGAATGATCTTGGACATTTTCTGAGAAACACTAAAGATAAAGACCATAAATTGACTCACTCCAGAATATATATAAACTAAATTATTATGAATGTTACTCATTTTATATTGGAAAAAAAACAAGCCGTAATTTCGACAATAGAATCAAAGAACATGTGAGATGTCTTAAAAATAGTAATTTTTTTCGAATTCGCTAATCGTATTATTTCAAAAAACCATAGTTTTGAAAAAAATACGGGGACCAATATTCTTCACATTAATAGTAAAGGTTAGAAAATTTAGAAATCTTAAAAATTAAGAAATCCCATAATAATAATGAATCTATCATTAACAATAAAAAACCCTATTTATAGACCATAGATATTTATATTATATATATTAAATATGTTTCCTTTTACCCCTCCCTCAATCTGTATCTCTTCCCCACTCTTTACTAGTCCCTAGTCACGCCCCCACCACCACTGTGACACTTATTATGTATGTCCTGCCACAATTTTGTAAAACTAACTAACTAACCATCACGCCGTTTCTCCGCATGGGTAGGCAGAGAGGACGAACCGCCAAACAACTCGATCTTGGCATACACTTTTTGCTTCGTTCACATTCATACATCGTCTCATACATTCTCTTCTATTATTCCGACTTCTGACATGGCCCGACTCAAGTATTTGATTCACTTGATCGTGCCGTGTCTTCCTCGGGCGTCTCCGGCTTCTTCCATAATTTTGTAATATTGTTTATGGAGCGATTGTTCTGAAACCGGTAGACGTGAAAAATAAATGTGGTTGAAATAAAAGTTTGTGAGAGTGAGAGTTCAATAAGCAACCGAGGTTTATGTTTAAACCGTCAAACGGAATGTCCCATGTAGCGCAAAGAACTTTAAATAAATCGGAAACGTTCATTTTAATCACCTCCTTTCCATCGGCAATCTGTTTTCCGCCTAAATACACAATGAATCAAGAGGGAAAACATGACAAACAATGATTGATGACAAACATGTAAAAACTAGCAGTTTATTTATGTGTATTCCAATTTAATGTCTGTTTACTTTCAGCATGTAAGGGTAGGAAACCTTGGTTTTTATTGATGATTTGTATTATGAGATTGTCTACACTCTAAAACATTGCCCGATGTATACAGAGGTCCTTGGTGCAGATGGAAGCAATCTTCCGAACAAGCTTTTTTTACACTAATTCCACACAGGAGGCCCTGAGGGAAATAATTTCCCTCAAAACCTTTATCATCTTTGAGGATGCTGTGTGGAGGGTCTTCAAGGTTTTTTTTTAATAAACTCCACACGGGAGGCCTCAGGAAAATACTATGTCATCTTAGAGGAAGCTGTGTAGAGGGTATTTTTAAGGAGAGGAAGGAGTGAACATGTATCTTGAAGAGACCCATGTTGTAGGATAGAGGAAACATCTGAGTTTTGCCGGCAGATCATTCCACAACCGAGCTGTTGAACACAAGAACGAGTCCTAGAAGCGACTCGTTCTCACGTGACAAATGTTAATCATGTGAAATATTGGGCGCGTGTTTGGCGTGTTTTCCGACTATCCACTGGCGCGAGGGGATCAATGACGCTAGTTCCTCAGAGCCTTAAATGTACTTTTTTTTAAATCTTAAATTCATATTCCTAAATAAAAAGTTCAATTGCGTCCAGTTTATACGAGTATGCTATAGAAAAAGATTAAGGTTTGTAAAAAATGGATCTACCCTGACACATTCAGATAAACGTAAGATACATTAAACCGAATAAAAAATCATTGTAATATTTTAAATTGTAAACCTTCGGATATTTTCACAAAAAAGTATTTCCCCTCGGGTACCGTATTCACATGCGGGTATTATGGTGCATAAAGCCTTCTTTAAAGCTACGGTATTACTCAATGACATGGTTGAACAAGAGCTTACAGAAACAATTTTAACACCATTGAACAACAAAGTGCACCCCGGAGTAAAAATATACAAGCGATGCTTTACAACTCATTGTAAGTAAAGCGCTTTAATTCTAAGAAGATTTTTCATAAAAACTTAATTGCTTGCGATTATAAATAAAATTTTGAGTTTTCCTGAATACATTAAGCTGCAAAGAAAGGAGAATATGATTCGACATTAAGTGAATTACTAAGAATTTAGTAACGCCCGTATTACTAAGTGTGGATTCACAAAAGAACGAAGCAGATAATTATTACAATATAATAATAAAATGATTGGTTGGAAGAAGTGTGAAAACAGAACACATTATTAGCACAGAGCCAGTATCTGTCATACTTTCATTCTGTGCAAAAAAAAAATAGGTGCACTCTCTAAAGGAGCGCCGAAATCATTCCCTAAATCAAGAAGAAATAAACGAATAAATATGCAATACTACAACTCTAACAGCCGTTCTCCCAACTTTTCGAATGATCAATCTCAGCCACCGATCAGCCAAGTGTTTTGTTAAGTATTCGCTTTATTTGACTGTCTCCAAACATTTTTTATCTTTGAACTTCCTAAATTGTCTATAAAGGACTCGCCCACTTCTATGGAAAATATAATTGTACCCCCACACGTTCATGGTCAATAATATGACATCAAAGTAAAAACTTTCAATGTTAAATTAACATAGACGAGTTAATTTTCTATTTATTATGAATACATATTATTTGTCATAAATATTGTAATACAAACACCAACATTTTAGCAGACTTTTTTGACGTTTTTTCTTTCGTGTGTTCTTTCAAATTTCAATCAATAATTGTCAATAATATTTTCATCGTCGCTGTCTTCATATTCGCTGTCCATACCCGCTATTGGTATTGCATTAAACATATCTTGACTTTCGCTCTCCATATTCAAAATTATCAATACACAATAGATACAAAAAATAGTTCGCGAAACGAATGACGTTTGACCATAGATATCTATGATATTTGACATTTACGCTGTCATTTGACACTTTGTTGACACTTTTTATAACTAGTCTTTTACTGAGGAGAACTTTAATCCACAAAAATCGGTAACTTAAGTGATTGTAAGTTTGACTGAGAATTTCGTTGGGAAAGGCGAATTTGTGCATTTGAATAGTGCTGAGGCAAAATTTCGGCTCAGCAGTTGCTCAGTAAGGTTGGGAAGAACGCCCTAAGTCTCTAGGGCGCCGAAGTGTGCACTGAACAATCATCAAAAAAATTGTGGTAATTTTTTTGTATACAGGAATTGCAACAGTTGGTCGAGCGTAGAGCCTGATTTTCTATGAATCATTTTCGTATATGTTAGGCTCCATACGCTGCGTTGCGTAGCCAATAACCAATCAGGAAGAGTCTAGACTTTTTCCCTGGGGTGAAATGACGCAGCTAAAGATTGTCAGTATTCCTGTCCCGATTAAATTGTCCATGTGACTTTTCGGTCACTGGATTTAGGAACTGGTTTTAGAAAAAGTATTTTTGCGTATTGTTTTTTAATCATGAAAATCAAAGCTAAAATAGTATAAAAAAGTGTCCTCTTTTTGGAACCGTTTCCAAAGAGTAACTGGCATAACAACATGTTTCTTTTTATTTTCGTGTAGCTAAAACCGCAGTTTATCGCAGTGATAGTGCCGCAGCTTTCAGATTGCATAGATCTGTAATGATACGATACGACGACGACGATCTGTAATGATACGATAGTCGGACGATTTTATCATTTCATGTTGTGTGATAATGGACTCGTGGCTCATTATCTCATATTGAACGACTTTATAATCCCAAGCAACTGGTATGGTGCCCATTTTCAAGGGCGCTGTACAAATCTTACTTCCTATTCTTACATTATTCCTATATTACATTTTTTTTGGACAGGCTATCATTACCCATTATTTATAGACCATATAAAGAGATGCAGTTAAATTATCAAAACTAAATACGGCTTGATCTAAGTTTTCATACATATTAAATTGAAAAAAAAAGCAATTGCAAAACGCTAATACAGATGATAGGAGTTATGTGAAGTTGGGCGGCGGGTGAGGACGGGGGCCGGGGGAACTGATCCATATCCATATCCAATCTTCTTTGTCTTTGTTGGTGACGCCCCTGGGCGGCCTGACGGGACGCTTGGTGTTGGTCTGCCGGTACCCCAGGTAGCGCTTGTCGGCCGGCTTCAGGATCTGGAAAGAGCACACCAGCGTGTCGTCCATTTCTCGCCCCAGCCAGTGGTGTCCTTGTCGGGGTCGGACCACAGCAGGTCGTAGAACAGCCTGGTTGGGCACGTCCGTTGGCCGCATGATGCACCGGATCTGCTCTGTAGACTGGAGGTCAGAACTTAGGTCGCCGTGACAGCAGAAGATCTTCTCGTCAAGTGTCTTTTCCTATTGCGCCTTTCTCGGCAGCCACGAAATCTAATTTTACGGGTTGCGGTTGTGGTACAACGTTCAAGGTTATACAACGATATCTTTGCAGCTATTAAATGGTCCAAAATAACACATTCACCATTAAGTTTGCGTTGTGTAGCCCGGTCGTAAACGATATTGTTTACAATCACCATAGTTCAAAGAATAACATTGTAAATCATCTATTCACTTTGGACACTTCACTAGGCTTTAACAAGCAAAGGTCTTTTAACAAGTACATGTGGCAAACGCCTTCGACCGATGACCGATGCTTTTGGGTTAATTTAGAACAACGTGACAGATTTGAACTTAAAATGTTTGAGTTTTTATTTGATTTTTTATTATAAACTTGATTTAAGCCCGAAACGGCCATACTAAAATTATTTGATTTTTATAAATGTAACCTATAAATTATTGCGGTTATTTTACGCTATTTTAACACCGGAAAAATTAAGAACTTCCCAATATTTCCCAGATAAACTGGAGCACTTATAAAAAGCTGCCGGCAGCTACGAGAGCGCCAAAATACTTGTACGCAATGCGTTGTACGCAATGTTATTACATAAAATTAATAACGAAATATTAATAAATTAAATTAAGACATGTTGATTTGATAAATCCATTTGTATAGAGTGTGGGAATTGTCAATCGCTCAGGGTGCTAGATATACTCGTAATGGATCCGGCCGGGCACAGAGCGTCGTGGAAGGAAGGTTGATATGTTTGACATCTTAAATATATAGTTATTGTCTACCCATGATCCCTTTTGTCATAGGCAGAAGATAGTGCAGAAATCAGTTCAATTTCAAACCGCTCAATGCGCAGGAGCAAACAGTCTTCAATGCCTGGATTTTTCTGGATTTTGCAGTCGTCAAGTTAAGTGAGGTGAATTCGAGTGCTAGAAGATAGTCACGACCAAAAATAGGCCTATTCAATTCCGTAACATACTCGGTATCCTTTCAGTTCTTCCTTTTACCTTCTTCTCATCTAGCTCACCAATCAGAGTAACTTCGTGCCCAAACCAGTATTGGATTACTTCAGAGCTGTCAAAACACAAAATATAGGCTCTTAGTTGCCAGGTTACCTCAATGCTAGCGGAGTAGTATTTCTACAAGACATCTACGGGAACATTGAATAAATCTCATCATTATCGCCTCCGTAAAATAATGTCCGAGTAGGTGTGAAGTATCTACATTTTATTTGTAATAAACGAGTACTCCTTTTTAAAAAGGGTTTGAATATATGATCAGTTGGTACATTCCCCAACATTAGGACGACACCAAAAGGCACTTGGACCCTGTTTAGGGTCGGTTAGCCGAAACTCTAATTAAAGCGTAGTTAAATTCTACGTGACAAATTTATTTATAAAGGTCTCAGGAGGGTTTGCGAAATTACGAAAATTTGAAAAAAGTTGTTTGAATTAAAAAAGCGGAAAATATGTTGATTGGAGTAATAAAATCTATCCCGAGGTATTCAGACATCAGTATTTTATTTCGCCCGACACAAGTATTTGATTCACTTGATCGGGCCATGCCCTCCTAGGGCATCCCCGACGTCTTCTTCCATTCACGTTCTCATATATTATCCTTATACTTCTCTATTTTTTCATTCGCTCTACACGCTCAAACCTGCTCCAAGTATTCATTATTCAAAACTATATTACCCTCTGTTTCAAACCATGGCTTTAGAATTACTTACATTTATCATTAGGTTATTTTGAAACCCCCGTTAACGTATTATATGATAAATTTATTTATATAGGGGTTCAAATTCTTCACCGTAATAATAAACAAAAAAAATGGATAATTTAGAAGCACTGGGAATTATAAAATCCCTAAATATTAACTGTAGTATATCGAATAAACATTATTGAATTAAATTAAAGTCCTTCCAAACAAGTGTGTGCGTTAATATTATTGTGTAATTATGACAAGCCACAGAGTAAATGCTTATATATGCTTAAAGTTACCTTCCTGAAGAATAAAGTTGTTGTATTCTCCATCCAGCTGCACATCCAACAGGTATTTTGTCATCTTTTTAAAAATGACAATAATTTTGTATTGGTGGATTTTGAAAAAAAATTAATTAGGAATATTTTTATAGGTGCCCTATTTGACATGTCCACCAAAAAAAAGCAAAGTCAAACGAGTGACGAAATACGTGAATTTAGAATTGAGTGGACCCGCGTTTATTCGAAACATAAATGACCATCCGACATGTATTATTTGTAAAGAATAATTAGAGCATAACAAGAAGCCAAATTTAGAGAAACACTTTACAGTTAAACATGCGTCATTTAGCATTAAATGTCTTGTCGGTGATGCAAGGAAGAAAGCAGTTGAGGTACTTCAGAAGAATCGAGAGACATCAACTTCTGTATTTAATAAGTGGATGCAATTTTCCAACAATATCAATATGGCAAGTTTTGTTGTTAGTCGAGAGATTGCTGAGAGAGAAATCGTATACAGACGGTGAATACATAAAAAGTTGTTTTATAAATGCATTTCTAAACAAAAATAAAGAGTTAGCATTGTCTGCCAAAACAATGAAAGATAGAACAATTAAATTGTCTTCAAATATAACCATCCAGCAAATCGAAGATCTGAAATTGGTTTCGACTTTATCAATAGCAGTTGACGAGTCTTGTGACATAAATGATACAACGCAAGTTTCGCTTTTCGTAAGATTTATTTCTCATACAGGTCCTAAAGAATAATTTTTAGGATTATTGCGACTCAAAAGTCAAACACGTGGAGAGGATATCGCAAATGCTGTAATTGAGTGTATAGTTAAACATCATATTCCCCTCGATAAAATTGTGTCGATTTCAACAAACGGGGCCAAAAGTATGACCGGCGTAAGAAAATGGTTTGTTGCTATTTTGAAAAAAAAAATAATCGCGAGATACTTGCTTACCATTTCATCATTTATCAAGAAGCGCTTTGTGCGCAGACATTTCCAGAAGAAATTTGTAAAGTTATGGAATTGGTGATTACGATTATCAACTCCGTTTTAGCTAAAGCTCTTAATCATCGCCAATTCAAAGATTTTTTAGTTGAATTGGAGAGTGATTGGAGAGTGAGCTGATTTTCTGCTTCATAACAAGATGCGTTGGTTATCAAAAGGGAACTTTTTAAAACGTTTCGCATCACTATTACCAGAAATCAAAACATTTCTCTTCGAGAAGGGTTTTCACTATCCAAAACTAACAGACGATCAGGGTATAGAAAACTTTTATTTCATGGTAGACGTTACGTCTCATTTAAATCAGCTTAATCATAAACTACAATGGAAAGGAAACACAATTTTTTCGATGTTAGAAGAGGTCATTTCATTCGAAAACAAATTCTCCCTTTTGCTCAAAATTTTGAAAGGGAAACATTGTTTCACTTTACGAGCCGATTTGGCTCTAAAGTTTTTGTTAATCGTTGTAATGTACATATTTGGCTCTTTGGAGAAAAAGTTTGCCGACCACTGGTTTAGACCAATTACTAATACTAGATAATAATTATTATTATGCTATGTATTATGTTATAGTTATGTAACGACATGCTAATACTAAACATTATCAGTCTCTAGTCATAGTAATATTTCAATATTTGAACTGAAAACACACTTCTTCTATTCCAAAAACTTTTGTTGGGTCTTCCAAATATTTCTTTTCTTTGTTTCTGTTACTATAATAATCCAACAGTCATTCATTTACTTTATATATCTTTACTTATCACTTTTGGTATTTTTTTTAATAATCTCATTTGTAGGTAGATATATACCTATATAATATACATAGTTCTAGTTCAATCTTGATTTTCTTTCGAATGAGTTATATCATCACATTTTGTTTCCATTTTTAAATGAATTTTCCCAGTCTTCCACTGTTGTTTTGACATTTATTTTTTCCTTTTGTTCACACTGTTAGTTAATAGCACATACTCCATTTTAATGTAAAAGCCCCAAGGGGTATATGTACAAATATATATATTTTTTAAATTAAACAAAATTCATCTCAGCTTTGTACATTTGAAATTCATCATTTTTGGTAAATAGATTTGAGAAAGTATTTCCCCATGACAAAAAATACGTTAAAAGCTTTCGATACGAATTATGTAAACTTCTCCCCATCTCACAAGTTATGTCTCAAAATAGAAGACAAAGTACCTTCACTGCAAGGGGAGGGGGGGGGATATATTAATCGGTGTTGCCCCTTTTTTACCCCTTTATATCTGGCAACCCTAACTATTATCAACTTTCTCAGTCTAGACGGAGTGATTAGACACATGAGTGAGAGGATCGTAAAACAGGAAGGGGATAGCTGAGATACAAAGTGAAATTGCAGCAGTATTTTGTTCGCGCTACTCAGTACGATGACTATTTTTCTGTACACGGTGTCGCAAGAAGCTTCGCTAGATGGTTCTTATTATTTATTTTTCATTATGAAAGCTTTGCATTTTCATTTAGAAGAGAACAGGGAGAAGTGTTAAAGAAGGAGGAGAGAGAGGTTAAAGGAGAAACCAGTCCTGGATTATAGAAAGATGATGAATAAAAGCATACTTCACCGAAGTAGCGAGTGTCCATAGCCTCATAGGGTAATACTGGCGGGCTTTACCTGGAACAACGAGATAATGCATTAGTATTAGTGACCATATTGACGTCAACAGTTCGCCCAACATAAACATTAAATTTAAAACTCATATTTTTAGACAATCCAATCCAAACATTGAAGAAATTCATCCATAAATTGCTTAGCTATGCTTGCCGGTTAGTGCTTACCCAAAGTCCCTTATACAAAAGTTTAAAAAATTCACGCACCGGTGGGCAAATGCGTACACGGCACGCAACAATGGAAATAGATAAATGTGTAAAACAACAATAAAAAATATTAATGTCTATTAAAAACTCCTTACCCTTTTTAAGACCATTATATAAATATTTACTATTCCTAAACATTACAAATATTTCAAATAAATAACAACTCTTCTTGCGCCACCAATCTTCTAATAAATGTAACATCAATAGGAAAGGAGTATAAAAGAGCACCTGTAAAACTATCATCTCTATATTTAAATTTACTAATGAAACTGTTTTCATCTGAAGCGACCTGCCAGGTAAGTATGTTTTTCTGTATCTGTTTGTACATAATTAAATAAAGAATAGGAAGTAATATTTGTACAGCGCCCTTAAGGTAATTTTCCACAACAACGGCGCTATATAAATCATCCATTTATTATTTTTATTAATAACATCCGGATACTGTAGTCACCGACAGCAAATTTTTCTATTTTTTTTTATTTATTATAAATACATATAAAATATTTAATAGTACAGATATATATATCAATAGCTAATTACAAAAAAAGTATAAATTTATTTTTAAAAAACTGCCTGACTCGAGAAAGGTTTCTCATGTTTGAGTTGGGGAGCAGCGCCATGTAACGACAGTAATGGTAACTAAGTATAGAAATAAAAAACATGAAGAATGTAATATAGATGCAGTTTGTTTTGTTGTTCACGATACTTACTATAAAATACATTATCTACAAAATGGAAGAGTAAAAGTACATGATAATAGAAATGCAACAATAAGTCGTCCTCGTATACAAGGCATAAAAATAATACATTTTAATTTTAGTCATATTTCGGAAGGCCTGGTCCAATGTTTCTATAGGATTCGTTTTTTTCTAATTTACATACATTATTTACAATTAACAGTTTTGTAAAATTTAAGAAGAAATTATAACTTGTAATTACTTTTGGAATTATCTAATAATTGTTTGATTTGTGATTTGAAAGAATTATATTTTTTTCCTTTTTTGGTTTTATACAGGAGGACATTAAAAAAATTATACTTCAAGAGGAACGGCTGCGCGGTCTGTATCATACAAAAATTAATTGTGAATTTGAGACCAAAATACTCACCTAAAGCTAATGATCTTTATTTTCCTCAAAATGTATAGTTAATACCTCGTAAGGATTAGAAGTAATTTATTTATTTTTGTTTTACATTATGAAATATAGGCCATTAAAGGAATTGATTTTTCGCGATTTTAGAGGCACCTTTAACAATTATTTGGAGGCTGAATGAGTATTAAAAAATAGTTTTATCCCGTCTGCTTTGAAAATATAATGAAAAATATAATTTAATAAAAAAAAAATATTGAAATAAGAATTATGGTGAACTTTAAATTAAAGTAAGAACGACCAATTTACGTTGGAATACAAAATTTCCGTACATAATTTAAAATATCGGCCCGAAAAAACGTTTTCTTTTCAAATGTTTTACTTTTATATTTTTATTTACATATATATGAGAATTTGTAAAAAAAAATATATAATAAACCCGCAAATAATTTTCTAAGTTGCCCCTAAAATTATGGAAATTGTTTTTTTTTCATGGCGTATACTTCATAATTTAAAACAACAATAAATAAAATACTTTTTATCCGTATTAGATATTTACTAAACCTTTAATTAAAAAATATATATATCATTCGGTTTGGATGGGTATTTTGGCATCAAATCCAAAATTAAGTTATGTATGAAACAGGCAGCGCAGCCTTTCCTCTTAATGTGGGCTTGTTGTGATAATTGAAAAAAAGTTCGATATGTACAAAATTTTACGACAATAAAAAGGAATTTTAAAAATCATATTTTTTAGAGCTGAAGAATTGAATAAAAATGATTTTATATTATTTAAAATTTTGTCAATTAAGTGCTAGTAAACTTATAATTTCTACAAAACATTGGTATTCTCTTCGTGGCGTCATTATTAATATATGTATTAAAAAATTACTTTTCTAATCACCACTTATGAATATATATAGTGCTCTAATTTCAGTTATGAATTGTAGTTTTGTATATTGAACAACAATTATAGAGCTTAAAGTTACCCAAATTAAGTTTAAATTTCAATAAAGCCAAAAAAATAATTAAAAATAATCGAAAAACAAAACGTAATTGAAAAATAAATGTGTTCATACTAATCCATAAACAGAATTCACATGTGACGTCAGATGTTCCAAATACAATGGTACCAATATAACAAGGTGTTTTGATGAGATATTATTTATTCACTTTTAAATAATTATATATAATGAAAGTTCAGAATCGTTGTTGGCTGATCTATTTGAATACATGTTTTTAAAGTGTTCAAACTAATCCATAAACAGAATTCACATGTGACTTCAGATGTTGCATATACAATGGTACCAATATAACAAGGTGTTTTGATGAGATATTATTTATTCACTTTTAAATAATTATTGTAACGTAAATACTGACCCCGCTTATAAAGGCATCACTTATATTGTCTACGGAAGAGATTCGAGGAAATATCTATGGGAGACATCCGACGGAAGGAAGGGAGAGCGAACACAAGATGGCCTCAGACGTGACTTGACACGGCGAACAGAGCCGGTAGTTTTTGGGAAGGAGTGTTATGTTTTTAAATTGTGCTGTATTATACATCTGCGCCAACGAGCGTTTTCAACAACCATATACCCGACGTGGGTAGGAAGTCAAACTAATTATGGATGGTGACTTGGAGGGACAATAATCCATCTGCGCGTGCAGGAGCGCTGGATTAGAAATGTAACCATGCCAATGATGACCGAGAAATAACGTCGGAGCGAAAGGTACCATCTTCTTGTATTTACTGGATTCCACGGATGAGGTTTGCTGTGGCGGATGGCCGTGACGGCCGTGAGACGTCCCAGATCTCGCGGATGGCGTATTGAGGAATCTGCAATCATCGGGACAAGCGTGGACCGCCCTGGTGTAGAAGACGAGATGCCGTCTACAAGAGCCATCCTAATTAATTATATATATTTCGTTGTAGTACTAATCCTCCTCTCTATTTTGTAAGGTAACGACAACGACAAAAAACTTTGTGTATCAATTAAACCTCATGATTTATAAACAACAGGGTTTCATTTCTGTATCTTAAATACATTCCGCTTCCCGAGCTGCATACATCGATCCCACCCACGAATTCTGAGATAAGAGTCGAGCATCTAAACATAGTAGGGTTATGTTTGATTACGTTGTATTTTTAGCGACCCTTGGGTCGTCACGCTACATTATATATAATGAAAGTTCAAATAATGAAAATTCAGAATCGTTGTTGGCTGATCTATTTGAATACATGTTTTTAAAATGATAATATTTTTCACTGGAGTTCCTTATTACGTTTTCCTCTGCCACTTTGTTTATTCTGTTTATTAGCACAATCCTTAGTTCAGCGCGCCCCTGGAGAGGGTTCACTTTTATTGCGAACCACTACTAAAAAAGTAGAATAATATTCTCTTGTAGGTAAATTCTCAAAAAAAACAATAAGCCACTGGTAATGTTTGACTTTCCTAAATGTTTAGAGAAAAGTGAATAATTTGAATGCTCCGGAAAAAATAGATTTACGAGACAAAAAAGATTTAAACTAATTATTTGTGATGGTTCAATTTGTATATCTCCTTTTTTAGTCAAAGTTTTTTTTTAAATTTAATTACAACTATTATTACAATTTCTTCAAACGATTTGTATTCACTTTGTGGCGTCATTATTGATAAATTAATTAAAAATGCACTTTTTTTCACCACTTACAAATCTACATGTTTCGAAAGCGATGCTTTCTTCATCAGTAATATCCGAATTCCGTGAATGCATGAAGCGGTGAAAATAAGATGTATTTTTTATTCATTTATAACTATAATTATTGATATTTTTATGGAAAGCTGACAATTTGTGGTTTGACATATTAATGAAATAAATCACTTTGTTCATAACCACGAAATTAATTAAATAAATTATTCATTAAAAAAAACGGTTTATTTGTTAAAAAGTTCTGCTAGGCGATTATTATTCACCTTTCAAAGGAATTATCAAACTCTAGAGAAGCCACCTGCAGGCGATCTGTTTATATTATTTCTATGAGGGTGCTTAAAATGATACTCATTGAATGCTTTCATTTTTCTATCAGTAATTTCTGTGTAAATTGTTTGTTGTTTTAATGGTTATATTACAGTGTAACGATTCCCTACCTCAGGATTATAACGTTATATTTTTTAAAATGTCTCTAAATGTCATTAAGATGGTTATCATTGGCTTTTCCAAATTTATTTTTATTTTTAATGAGAGTTTTTTTTCCCCTGCATATCAGTTGCATGTTGGCGGGAATATATCCAGAAGCGGGGAATGAATTATATTATTTTGTTCGTTTATTAAATTAACTTTTGGGTTATTAGAATTGTTATTAATTTCCTTAAACTAACTCGATTTCCATACAAAGCAACTGTTTTTAATATTTACAAATTGAGTGCGAATCAAATTGAATAATGTTATTATTAAGTTCTGCGAGTATTTTTAGTTTGTATTATTGCGAGAGCTGTTTCGGCCTTCAAGGTCACTTCAAACTGCGATTAATCCACATTGTCATGTCTTATTAAAATGATTTTATTTACTCTCACCCAATTCTAATCTGGACGGGTTTTTAAAAGGAATAATTTATTTTCGGTAAAACCGAAGTTTAGTTAGAAAATAATTAATATTCTGTATTAATTTCTAATTTTTAATTTTAATTTGTATATGCAAAGATTTAAGCTGGTTGTTGTTAAGTGGGACATGATTATTTACTAAGGGATGTTCTTTTAATATATTATTTAGCTGATGACGGGATTGTTTTGAAAAGTTTAAGTAAACAGGTCCTCTAATTTTATTATTATGTATATGCAAAGATTTAAGCTGGTTGTTGTTAAGTAGGACATGATTATTTACTAAGGGATGTTCTTTTAATATATTATTTAGCTGATGACGGGATTGTTTTGAAAAGTTCAAGTAAACAGGTCTTCTAATTTTATTATTATGTACTTATTAATAATAACTTGTTGTCATTTCATTTTTATTATTATTCACTTATTTTTACTCATGTATTATTATTTACTTATTATTATTTACTGATTATTACTTACTTATTATTATTTACCTATTATTATTTACTCACTATTTTTTGTTAACAAAAATATGGTCAACCTGTGATTGTGGCTAATTGGAACTCAGATACTATATGATAGTTATTTGGTTTTCAATGAAATTATTATTATTATTTTTAAATTATTATTGTTGCAATCTATAAATGTACCTGCCAACTTAAAGATTTACTGTTATTTTTTAGATGTTTATCATCTGAAAACACTTTGGTGTTATTTATAATATATATATGTATTATAATAATCCATTTCACTAAAATTGTGTTGCCGCTCATCTCAACACAGGACTGTCCTAGTGAGATGAGTGACTAGTGTTTTTTTTTTTGATTTTATTTATATCTTTCTTCACCTTTACGAATAATTGCTTATGCCGCCTTATTAAGTCTATAAAATAATTTCAGAGTTCTTTTAATTTTATTTGAAGTTTTCATTTCGTTTTTGTTTCACGTAAACGTACGCCCTCAATTAGATGAAGGTCTTATATCGTAAAGGGAAAGCTGAAAACTTGAAGAAAAATTGTCGTGCTTTTTACCGTCCATTATATTCTTCCCGCTGGTAAAATTAAATATTAAAAACACAATGGCCTTTGTTTCAGAAGAAATATTACCGCGCTTATTAAATTTAGTATTCGTGCTTTAGTGAAACTTCAATTTTTTTTATGAATTTAACGCTCTTATAAATTACACTTTGTAAACAAAACAATATGATGTATTTTTGAATTTTATTTTAACAAATTTATCAAAACCAAAATATGAAACAATGAATGCACGGAACGCATGTCAGTAACGAAATACATTGATTTTGAAATTCTGGTTGCAATACGATGCGGCAGAACAGTCAATACGGGTCAAACATAAATTTGAAATTTTAGACATCAGAAAAAGCGTTAATAGTGAATTAAATTTAATAAATAATCAAATATGTTTTAAAAATACCATCTCTTGAATTTATTATCGTATTAATATTAATAATATAAATATATATTTTTTTTTTAATTTCTAACATAAATTTGTTATTCGGTGTTTTATAATAATAGTCCCGGAATGGTCCAAAGAGCGGATGTGTGAAAGGGATAAAATCGAAATATGGAAAAATTTTGACGAATGGAAAAGAAATAAAAGAGAGATGGATGAAATGCTTTGAAGAGGTCTTCGAAAGCAACCCGAGTGATAGTGATTCCAGTGGCGAGTCAGGTATGAATGGCGATGTGGTGAATGTTCCCAAAATTAGCATGGATGAAATTAAAAGATCAATTAAATGTATGAAGAATGGTAAGGCTGTTGGTTTCGGCAATATTGCTGCTGAATACTTTAAAGGAGATAGCCGTATAATTCTCACATGGTTATGCAAATTTTTAACCAGTGTTTAGAGGAGGGTTACACACCGATTGGAGAAGGGCCGTGATCATGCCTCTATACAAAGGTAAAGGGTCACGTATAGAATGTGGAAATCACAGGGCTATTAGCCTGCGTTCCTAAAGCCTAAGCCTAAGGTCAGTTGGAAAGCTGTATGGTAGGATAATGATTGAAAGGGAACAAATGAAAACAAAGGATAAACTATGGGATGTGAAAGGTGCATTTATGAGTGGAAGGGGGTGCGTGGATCAGATTTTCTCGTTGCGTATGCTCACAGAGGAGTTTCTGGCAAAAAACTTTTCTGTGCTTTTGAAGATCTACAAAAATCATACGACCGAGTTGACAGAAAAAAGTTATGGAAGTTGTTGTCCAAGTATAGAGTGAATAGAAAACGTATACAGGCAATCGCATCTCTGTACGAGGGAAGTGTTGCATGTGTTAGGGCAAATGGTGATTTTACGGGGTGGTTTGACATCACAAAAGGTGTTAACCAAAGCTACGTAATGTCACCGTTGTTATTCAATCTATACATGGATAATTTTGTACAGAAATTGAAAGAGGTGGGCTTGGGCACAAAATGAGTACTTTGCAAGTATGTTGCCTGTTGTATGCTGATGATGCGGTGCTGATTGCTAACAGTATGGAAGATCTACAGTCTCTTGTATCTAGGATGAACGAAGTATGTATGAAGAATGAGCTAATGATGAATGTAAGTAAGTCTATAGTCATGGTGTTTGAAAGAGAGAGTACGAATGCAGTGTGCAATATAGTTGTGAATGATGAATACTTGGAGCAGGTCGATGAGTTTGTGTTTTTGGGAAGCATGTTTACGAGAGATGGAATAGGGACATTGAAAGAAGGGTGAGTGCAGGAAACTCCATTAACGGAGGACTGAACGCGGTTGGCGCAAACAAAAAGTTGTCCAAAGAAGCGAAGCTAGCAGTCCACAATGGACTGCTGATACCAACCCTGATATATGGCAGTGAGTCATGAAACTGGTAGAGGAAGGATGAATGTTGACTGAATGCTTTAGAAATGAGATCTCTGAGGCGAATGTGTGGTAAAACCATGTATGATCGTGTGAAAAATGTTGAGATTCGTAAAGAATGCAAGGCTGATGTAAGCGTAGTGAGCAAGATTAAGAAAGGGACGCTTAGATGGTTTGGGCATGTAGAGCGAACGAACGAAGAGAGGAGTGTAAAGAGAACATATGACGCGAATGTGAATGGAAGAAGAATCCGGGGACGCCCGAGTAAGACATGGCACGATCAAGTGAATCAAATACTTGAGTCGGGCCATGTCAGAAGTCGGAATAATAGAAAAGAATATATGAGACGTTGTATGAAAGTGAATGAAGCAAGAAGTCTATGCCAAGATCGAGTTGTTTGGCGGTCCGTCCTCTCTGCCTACCCCTGCGAAGAAACGGCGTGATGGTTATTTAGTTAGTTAGTTATAATAATTTACTATTAACATTTTTGATTAATTACTTACCTACTTTAATCAATTTTCGTTTGTGTTTATAATTTGTCTGTTCTTACATTATTGTGTTGTAATTTTTATCATTTGTATATACTTGACATTATTATATTTAGTATTCTATATATTCCTGATGAAGAAAGCCTCACTTTCGAAACATTTAAATGTATGCATATATTAATAAAGTGATGAATACAAAGCATATTTTTGAATTAATTTTTATGTATTAGTATTTAGTACTCCCACAACCACTTTGAATTTTAATAAAAAATATTGAAAACAAAAATAATGGTCAGCCGATTTATAAGAATTTTTTTTACGATATCATGACATTATTTTTATTATGTTTATTTATTAATTATAGACTATAAGAGCATTTCAATATGAATACGTTCATATTATAATAAGTACTGTAGTTTATTAATACCGTATAAAAGCCGAAAAATATTGGAAGTTGACGTCAAATAACAAATGAAAGAGAAAACACTGATCTGTTTTGATATGATGACTAATGTAATTACAGGGAGCGATAAAATTCTTAACATGGAACAATACTTCGTATTGGGTCAACATACTGATTATAAAATTGCCGTAGGAGGTCTGGACGGAGACACTACAACAATACAGGAAGCTAAATGTACCTAAGTGTTATTAAGTTGGGATTTGACTGGATGTAGGAATGCGGGAGAGGGAGAGGAGGAAGGGTGGGCCAGAACAGTTACAGGAGACAGATCTTTAGTACAGACTTACCCGGAGAGGGGTGTCCCTCCAGGGAGCTCGGCTCTGGACCTTTGACTAGCTCAGTTTTCGGCAGGTCAAGAAGCTCTTCTGCGGGGTCGTAGGCTGACAGGCAGTCTTATAATTGGGAACTGGGACTCGAGTACTTTGTCAAATGAAACGACCGAATGCTTTCAGACTCAGTGTTTAATTCAGAGGAAGGTACAGACATGGTGAACGTAGTTATGGTGAACAGTAGGCTAACCTGATCTCAAATGAATGTTACGGGCAATTTCTCTCTGATATCCTCCAAAACGGGCATGTAAACAGGGACTCAAATAAGTTACAACACAAACAGGGGGAAATGTAAAGACAGCTCACGGTTTAGATTGTAGTGGCAATTGGGGTCTCCGCGGAAGCAATTATCAGCCCTCCAAGATGGTGGCTTGCGTGCTTCTCCGAGACGTAGTGGGTGACGGGTCGGGAGGCCATCTTCAGAGCAGGCGAGTGAGTGTGCTCCCGAGACGGGTTCCGGGCGGGGAATGATGCGTGTCGCCGAGCAGAGCGGGAATCTGTCTTCGTGCGAGGTCTTGTTTGCGGCCGCGTGTCGCGCCGGTGTTGTCTTACGCGAGGCTAGGTTTTTTAGGAACTTACTGACGTTACGTAACAGTGTGATACTACTTTTATACAAAGAAGTTCTAAATTTTTAGCTGTAAAATTATACAAAAAACTCCCACTTATTATCAAACAATGTAATTCCATCAATAATTGCATTAAGTCCAACAAAACTTGGCTTAAGGAATTAACAGAAGAAAAACTGACTATTATTATTAAAACAACGTCATAGAAATGACTGGAAATACCCCACCCAAACCTTGAAGTTGAAATATAGAAGTCACTGAAACCGCTTTATTCAAAACCTAGTTCGCCTCAGCACAGAATCTCGTAGTTAGGACTGAAAAAAATCTATAATGTATATATATCTCTTTTTTATATTTATACCTTACCTTAAAATGTCAAAATTATATAGAAATTAAGATAAAATAAAAAATAAATATTTCTAATTTTGAAACTGTCAATTCATGTTAAAATGATTATTTTTTATTAAAAACCTTTGTAACTTTTTTCCACTTATTTATTTTTGACCGGACCGGTTTCACCCTATCACGGGCATCGTCAGGATGAAAAAAAAAATTGTAGATAAAAACCGATTTACTCGACCGATACTTGCAGATGAAATGAAATCCAGTTTCAGCTATCTGATTTTAAACTAGTCTTATTTTAAATGTTAAATCCCACAAGGATTGAGTTTGTGAACTCGACTTGAAATCGGAAAAACTTTATTCTTTATTTGACATTTGATTTTGGAATGCCAACTGACTGGGGACCTACTGATGAGTGATATTTTAGGTGACGAAAAGAAAAAAAAACAAGGGATAACAAAGAACTTTCCTATAACTTACTGTACAAAATCAGCATTTGCCTCAAGGGAAAATGAAGAAATAAATATTCCTCCTTCTATCTATTCAGTAACACGTGTCCGTGCGATATACCCGTGAGTCGGGTGGTGTGAATTAAGTTTTCTTATAGTGTGGGTACTTACTTGTTATTCGCTCAACGCGATTAATGTAAATCTGCAAAGGGTTTTAAGCTACGATTTTACAGGTTTTGTATAGAGTAAAACTAAGGAGTTTTGTTGGCCGCATTTTCTTCTTCTATCTATTATGTAATGTCCCGGGCGGGCGGTGTGTGTTTGTTTTGAAGACAAATATAGAGTTTTATTCCAAGCTTATTTATATTAATTTTACACACTTGACCTTCGAAACAGGAAGGTCACGCTCTACCCGAGATATTAAGAAATTATCCACCATCCCCTTTTCCCACCCCTTAACGCAGAGTTTTGGAACTTCTAGATGAAATTTTGCACGTTAGACCTTCAAAATTAGAGAAAAATTTCTAGGTGGGTAGGGGTAGCAGCAGGGGAAGGGGTAGGGGTGTGGGTAGGGTAGGGGCAGGGATAGGGGTATAGGTAGGGTGTAGGAGTAGGGGTAGCGGTAGGGGTAGGGGTAGGGGTAGGGGTAGGGGTAGGGGTAGGGGTAGGGGTAGGGGTAGGGGTAGGGTTAGGGGTAGGGGTAGGGGTAGGGTACTTCAGCTAGTTTAAAATAAAATACATAATATGTCACCAAAATAATAGTTTTGCCGATGAACATTTTTTTGAAAACTTTGTTATCAGTTTAGTACTATAATTTTAATGATAGAATTCGAACAGTATTTTCAGAAGTCCTTAAAATAAATAATAATACCTTATGGGCGACTGGCACATTAATATAGCAACTGGTCAAAGTACCGTGGAGCTGTGGGCAGTCCGTGGTCTGCTCCTCTACAACTTACTTCATTGTTATTCATAAAAACATTTAAATATCAAATTTCTACTTGTTCAAGGAATTAAATTTTTAGTTTTCACGGGAATTTGAAATGATATGTTTTTACCTGTTAATTAAGCCTTTAGATAGAATGATCGAGTTCTTTATACAATAAACGGAATCTAGACCGATTCCAGGAGAACACAATTAAAGTTTCTTCATAACTGTGGTATAATATTCAACGGAATATAAAATGCTCAAAAACAGTTACTAAAATACAGGCAAAGTTTAACGAAAGTCCTTTTGGCTTTGCAGCGCTCGTCTGGCAACATCACCCCTGTCACCAGCGTCTTTCGGCAGGAACATCAACCCCCACAAAACATCCCCTTAACCATCCCTCACTGTTTAGGTAGGAAACTACCCCTGAGGCCTTCAGACAAGACGCAATATGACTAGTAGCTACTAAAATGTACATTGTCTCCGCTTTACGACCACTTCGCAGGAAAATTACCTTAATATTTGTAGTTAAAACCTTTTGGAACAATCTTCTCCTCTTATTCCTTCCGTTCCCTACTTTAACATCCATCCACCTTCGCGACCGCACCTATTGTAGCCAGCTAAGCGATGCATGAAATAGAGAAATAAGATAATATTATTGAGAAATATTGATAAGACACGTATCAGTTAAGTTATGTATCACTCAGCTTTATGAGCCGACAACAAAACTCGGGGATGCAGCCCGAAGAGGTTGCAGAAAATAGTTAATAACATATTAAATCAATTTTAAAAAGTAACAATAACGTTTGTCTTTTTCCTTTCCATGGTTAGGGTTTTTAATCCAGTTAGGATCTTTTCCCAAAGTGCACAAATAATGTGAAATAAATTCAGTCAAATAGATCAAACCACGGGATGGTAATAGTAATAGGGCCAAATCCCCTATATATATTTTTAATTGACCGGAGTTTCTAATTTGCAAAGTTCTCGTTTAAAATATTCATCTAGATTCTAGAAACACACGAGGGAGTGTTTGTCCACAATCGTATTAGTGGTTCGATGGATAATGGCTTGTCTCACGTGTCTGCCATTCTGTCCCGAGAGGGTAATCTTCATAATTCTATATTGTTCATCAACATTAATAGTAACAGTTATTTTCCATAGCGCAATTTTGTAATGGTTCACCTCAAGTGCGCTTTACCCTAACTAACCTAACCTACAGTGGTGTGCATTGCTAGTTAATCAAGGGCGGGCTATATCCTTCAGGTGCTGACTTCAACCACTACATCATCGTGAAAGTCCCGAAAGTCTTAGATTTACAAATAAATTATTTCGCTGACAGTCATCTTAGTTATTCCTCGTTAAAAATGTAATCATCTAATTTGGGTTTTTAAAAATGTAATCAAACTTTTTCCAGTTGTTGAAGCTAAAATGATGAAATTAAATAAAAAGAAAAATCGAATCAAAACCTATTATTTTGTTTTTAAATTACTTCGTAATCATCACTTTACTAATATATACATATCAACATGTTTCGAAAGCGATGTATGTATTTTGTATTAATTGTTTTTGTGTTTAATTCGTAGAACTCCATTTATTAATTTTTTTAAATTTAATGTAAATCAAATTTAATAATGTTATTATTTAGTTCTGCAAGTATTTTTAGTTTCTATTATTGTGACAGCTGTTTCGGCGTTTAAGGCCATTTTCAAACTGTGGTTAATCCACATTGTGACGACCTATTTATGTGATTTAATTTACTCCCACTCCTTTTCAATTTGGACGGGTAATGATTTATTATACAAGGGCCTAAGATAAAATTTACTCGAACAATTAGAAATTAACAAACGAACGAATGATCCTAATATAACATTAATTAATAAAGTAAGGAAAATTATATACTCACCGCTTCTCAGTATGTTCACATTATAAGAAAACATTGTTATTTAAATACGAGTAAACACATTATAAATGTGAAAACCTCACAGAATTCAGAAATCAGAATTTTAATTTTTTTTTAACTAAATCGGTTTTACCGATAATAAATCATTACCCGTCCAAATTGAAAAGAAGTGGGAGTAAATTAAATCACATAAATAAGTCGTCACAATGTGGATTAACCACAGTTTGAGAATGGCCTTAAACGCCGAAACAGCTGTCACAATAATAAAAACTAAAAATGCTTCCAGAACATAATAATAATATTATAAAATTTGATTTACATTAAATTTAAAAAAATAATAATAATATGTATTTTGTATTCAGTACATGATTTTTTATCGGAACACGTTTTGATATGTCTATTTTAATAAAGTGGTGATTACAAAGTAATTTTTAATTTAGTTATAAATAAATAAATATTTGAAAATTTTCAGCTAAGATCATAGAAAGCGGAATATGTTAGTTGTGTCGTGATGGAGGGCTTAGCCATCCGAGGAATTGAGCTCACAATGCATGAGTAAGACCTAGATGCGATCCTCACTCAGCCACTGACCGGTTCAAATGAATAAGATGAAACAAATAATAAAATAGCAGCAAAATATACACTAAATAACCTAACCTGACATAATTAGAAAATAACAGATATTTTATATGCAAGAGGTCAGTTTGCAATCTTTGGAGCACGGACTTCCAGTGGGAATGCAATCCTTGTTGTATAGGTGTTTCAATGCAAGGAACTAGCGTCATTGTTCCCTTCGACACCGGTGCACACTGCACAGTCGGCAAACACGCGAAACGTGCGCCCAGCATTTGTACACGGTTGATGTTTATCACATGAGAACGGGTCACTTCTACGATTCGTTCTCGTGTTCAACAGCTCTGCTGTGAAATGATTTGCTGGCCTCTGTACTTTATCTCTCTTATAACATAGGTCTCTTCAGAACCCAGGTTAATTTCTTCCTTTTTTTTTAAATTTAATGTTAATCAAAATTAATAATGTCATTATTAAGTTCTGCACGTATTTTTAGTTTTTATTATTACTCCATTAAATTTGATTAACACTAAATGTAATGGAGTTCTACGAATTAAACACAAAAACAATTAATCACTCCTTCCTATCTTTTAAAAACCCTTCACATAGCATCCCCAATGATGACATAGGCCTTGATGGAAATTATTTCCCCCAGGGTCTCCTGTATGTGGAAACCGTATTTTTTTTTTAATTAAACTGAAATATGTAATATTTATTTTTATTTATTTATTTATTCTTAAATTTAAAAAAAACAAAA